>VXAY01003830.1:1151382-1196857 GCA_013399855.1 Oxyruncus cristatus | reverse complement strand
AAGAAATCCATTTATTTCAAGATCATGCAGTCTGGATGACCAACAGAATTCTGCATTTTTGCCTTATCTGCAATATATGCTGATTACTTCGGAAAACAAACAAAATGCATGTTCTCTTGAAAGTATACTGTCCAAGTATTACTTCAAAGAAACACTGACAGGAAACACACTTCACAGTATTAATGAAGGAACACTCTTTGTTGCCGCTGTTTCCTTTTATAACTTCACAGAACTTACGGATACTAAGAGGTCTTGTTTCCAGTAACTACTACATAACAGTTTTAACACAAGTTAATGAAACGTAATCAGGTAGCAACCATGTTTGCAGAAGCCTATTTATTCTTTGAGTAATCCCTTTGAAAAGTCACTATCTGGAGATGTTTTTTTTTTCAGTAGCCATATATATGATAAATCAGCCTATTTTAGAAAAAAAATCAGGACCATTTCACGGGATACTACGAAAAAAAGGACTCACCAAAGGTTCAGCCATTACAAGTTCAATTTTCTTTTCAGCTTGAACAGCAAATTCAGCGAAGAGGCTTTTGATGACATACTCGCCAGGTTTGACATCTGGATCAATAGTAATGTTAGACATGATGATGCCTCTCTTCTCCCAGGTGGAAACAACACTTGGAGAAACTCTACGTTTATTTACTCTGCTGGGTGGCGCGGAGGCTATAGAAAAAAGAAAAACAAACAAGAAAAACACCAAGCTATAAACCAGAGCTTTTAAACACAATGCTGTTACTCTCCCGTTCATCACAGACACATTTTCACACAGTAAATTCTCTAAACCGGACGAAGGAAACAACTAGCTGTAACATACAACAAGAATTTTTTTGTTTTAATTATGTGGGAATTTCTACTCAAGTTGCATAACGGTTTACAACGTAGCTCATTTTTGTTACTGATAAAATGCTCTATGATGACCATGATTAAGATTAGAGCTTTCAACATATAGAACCCTCAGTTCAAGTATGACTAAAAATCAAAAGGTTCAATGTAAAGCGTTACACTGAATAAAGAGTTACAATATAGGGTCCCCCTATATTGTGAGAGGCATCTGCTTGATCTCATTTTTATAGATCATGCATGAAGTTCAAGTTTCTACTTGGTGTTCAAATATCTTCCAGAGAAGTATTTCCTTGGCAGTTTTTGTCAGTAAGATGATTTTCCCAACAAGAATGCAAACTCTTTTTAGACATGTCATGCTAACTAATCTTACACTCTCTAGTCACAAAAGTATAAAGACTTGTTCCCTAAAAGAAATATTAATTAATCAGTGTAAATAACTCTGGATATATTCGTCTCATTTGCTAAGAATTAATGCTTTCACCTTTATACTGAAATTGTCATACATGAAATTTACATAGTTATTCAACTTTAATTTTATTTTTCTTCCCTAATTATTCATTTATTATCCAAGCTACCAGCAAGGTTCATTGCAGTATTGAAAATCATGTTTCAGAACACACTCACATATGAATTTAACACACATAACAATGAGAGTATACTATTGTAATTCTTGCCTTGTACACTGTAAGTCAAAATAACTGTTGACCTTGCTTAAATATGACCCTGATGAGAGGTCTGAAATATCAGAGAGGTCTGATATTTCTCTAGCATATTCCATGACGGCACAGGTTATTTTTTACCTCATATTAGGAATTGATATTAACAATTCTTATCTACTGATATTAAGATTTTATTTTCCTAAGACAGTCATAGTCCGAGCTTGGTTTCAGTCTATTTTATTGTATTACATCTCAAGATTTGTTCAGGTAAGCTTTTTAAGGGTTTTTGCAGGTAAAGTGTGATGAGATGCACTTGGTCTATTTCGCTTAAATTGAAATTTTTTTTTACATGTTCTCAATTTTTACATGTGCAAACCCTAGTAGCTAAATATTATTTTACTTAATATTATTTAATAATACAACTTTTACTTAAACATTTTTTTCAGTGTTGAACTTATTTATACTTATGAAAATACTGGTTGCCATGGAGACCAAACCTTTGGTACTTCACATCTGCTCAAGTCTGAGTCTCTGCCATTTATCATTTCTTCTCTCAATTCAGAAAGTTACATCCTACGTAACATAACGCAGACTTCCTCAACTTCCATGAAATTTATCATTTATCAGATGCATTAGTGAAGTGAGCAATTCTGCAGGAGTGAAAACTGAACCCCCCAACCACCTCTGCATGCAATAAAAAAGGAAGGTTACCTTGCATAACGTTGGGAAGTACCGTATATGACCTAGGTTTTTTCTCTATGTTAATGGACAAACTTGCTGTTTAGTTGAAGTCATGTATATTTTTTTGCTGTACATAAACTGCAGTATGCCTTCTTCGAGGCTGGAAGGACTCGCCAAGGTCACACAACTGAATCCCCAAGAACTGGGGACTCAGAACAACATGCAAACACCATAAAACATTTCTGACCATCCTCAAACACTTCAAGCTAGCACTTTGATCTCATTAACAGAGATCCTAAAAGACACAGAAAAGCATGTCCCACATAGCCCAGGCAACAGGACATCACAGATACTGCTACAATTTAGATTCACTGGATGGAAGTACACAAAGCATTAAGAAACAGATCAAAGTACATGCTGCAAAAGAAAAATGACAACCCAAAACATCTGACTTCAAAAAAAATAATTTCTCATCCCACATCTGATGATTGGCTCATCCCTCAGTACAGAAGCATAAATGTGTCAGGCATTTTAAAAAATATTTCATTTCTTTACAATGTCTACATTCTCCAGCATCTGTACTCGTCATCCTTAAGCCCCAGCTCTTCCAAAGGCAGCCCAGGAAACAAGACAGATGCATTGTTTGTCAAGAATGAGAGAACAGAGGTTTGAGAAGAGGTGAAAAGAAGAAATATATCCTTCCTCACCACAGCAGGTAATAAACAGAAATACCAGCTATGAGATAGGCAAAACAGAAAAATGCTTCAACACAGCAATTTTGAACAACTCTCCTTTCATCTCCATCTGCAGATATACAAAATAAAAATTTGAGTAGCTAAGGACCCATAACAGATACCACACATTTCTACACAGGCAGTTGCTTCTATCCTAAATATGAGAGTTTCTAAGAAAGCTGAAGTTTTGTTCGGATGAACAGACAAATCAGATTCTCTTATTTTAAATCACAAATTGAAGCAAACAGACTGGAAACAAATGAGAGGGTTTAAATCGCCTTTTGAATATCATTAGCTTGGTCAGAAGAAATTCAGCAAAGCAGCTGCTTCAGCTCATTCTAGACTTACCTACTGGAGTATGCCATAACCCTCCCACTATCCAGACTGAAGGGAACATGCTAGAGCTCCAGCCCATTCCCACTCCTGAAGAGTGAGAAGCTGATACTCACCAGCTGTTTTTACTCTATAGAGAAACTAAGGAAGACTATTGTGCTTCTTAATTCAAAACTATATTTAGATTTACTTTACGTAATCAAGTCTTAGTTGTGTGTTTACACAATACATTTCTATCTTCTACTTTCAAAATACCACCTTCAAAAAGCCACTGTCATTTAAGAATCAGGAAAACATTGAGAGCTGACGATCTTTGAAGTACTATCTTCATGTTAGTAAATTGATCTTCAGTAAGGGACCATCTTAGTGTGTTAACTTTCGAAACTATAAAACAACTTCTCTCATTAAGGATGAAACCCCAAGGTTGTCTAGACTGATCTAAACCCAGGCAAATCCTCTCCCCAGGCTCATGGGACATCGTAAGGAATGGGTAAACTGGACAAAAATCTAACACTGGTAAGAAAAAAAGAAGCAACTAGAGTACAATCCAACTAGCTCCTATAAGTGCTGCAGAAATTTCAGTGCAAGGCAGAGAGCATGACCATGAACCCAAAGAAATGTGGTGCCAGGACAGCCTTAGATCCCCCAGCAATGCCATGGACCCCACTCCTCGGCTATAGTTTCACACAGCCCCCTTCAGATGGCATAAGCCGCAGTACTGTCAAGGGATGAATCCCTCCCAACCACCTCACTCCCTGTACCACCTTCTCCTGTGCAAGCAAACACAAGCTGTGCAATGAACTGAACTGGAAAAGCAGCACACGTATTAATTATTGTCCCCACCTTAATTTTACACCATCAGTTGTACAACGCACATACCACACACACATATGTGCCAGCACAAAGAGGAGAGTTAATGGAGGGACAAGAGTTTCCTTTTTACTCTTCCAGCAGCAAAACAATATTTGTTCCTAATCTCAGTGTTCACATGCACAAACTCTTCAGGTGCTAATAAATCTATCCCGTAAAATAACAAGGGAAAACTGTCAAACTGAAGTAATTATAAACACTGCCACAAGAGTATTACAAATACCCTAGTTTTGCTAAAATGCCAGAGGTATGAAAAAGGCAGAAAAAAATTACTAGGATGTACTTTCATCCATGAACTTGCTTAAGACTCTAATTCATGACAGCACTAATGGTTCACATTAATGACCCTTGCCTTGCATATGACAATGTTCATGGTTTTATCTGCTTTGTAAAACTACTAAGTTAGTTAAGCACACACAGAAAACAAACATGCAGGAGGGAAAAACAGGAGGGAGCTTGACTGTGTTTAATAAGAATATATATAATGGTTCCTTCAAGAAAAGTCGAAGTCTTTTATCGGATTTCTTAACTAGGTCACACAACACTATTATCTAGTATAATTATGTTCAGTGGGATTCATTTACTCATGAAGCTGCAATTGATAACATTGTTGGAAGGGTCTATGTGGATTTTAAATATGTTTAATGGCAAAAAAAAAAAATCTCATTACGGGATAGGATGAAGTAATTTCTTTCTGCTACTCTTTGCCATCACAGCATAAATCATTCTTTACTCTTAGCTGCCACAGAAAATGTCTCAAAAATTGTTTTGAAGCTTCAAAACATGGACCAATCTACAGAACTTGAGATGAAATCTGGAACCAGAAACCATAACACTTGCAACAGTTCAAAACTAAAAAACTATTTTCATAAATCACTTGAAAACAGTGAACATTATTCACTTGAAACAATATCCTGTTTGTTTGCTCTGATGTGAGCTACTGCTATGTGGGAAATCTGGGAGCAAGTGCAGTAAGGAAATCTTTGTTAAACAGTATTGTTTGGTTGCTAGGGCCACACCAAATTGTTTGGATAGTTGCAAGGAACAGTAAAACAATACAAAGGATAATTAGACAGACAACACACTCCTAAGGTCAAAAGGCAACATGCCCTGATGTATGCTAAATGAGAAACAAAGTTGTTTCATGTTAAACACAAGTGTCCAGAACCAGAAAAGGGTATTTGATACCAAAGCTGGTATTAAAGAATACTATTTTTATCATCCTGCTTCTCTCTGCATAGCCCAAATGCATCAAGTATTTGAGGATCTAAGTAGCGTCCTATGTACCAATGAGACTATTCAGGATTCAAACACACAAAGCAGGCATCAAAAGCTAACAAACACACCCCAGCCTCTGACAGCTGATGAGTCCATTTTACTTCATAGCTAATACAAAACAGTGAGTTTTAACTTTCATACATATTTTTGGGTTCTACTTTACACTCAGCTGAGTGTTGGCACTTCATATGTCCTTTACATAGTACTTTCTAAGTTTTTCTTGGTTTTTTGCTTTAACTGAAATTTGCTTTCAGTTGCTGCTGCTTCTCAGGAAGTTGAAATGGTCAGACTGAAGCAAAGCTTCTACCAGATATCTCCCCTCTTTCAAGATGTCTGAAAATACATCTAGAATTATTTTATGGATTTTTAAAATAAAGTATCCAACTATATAATAAGAATGCTCAACACACTTTTGAGGGGCTTCCATAGTTTTCATCAAGCAGATTGTATTCTTGGTTGCTATTTTTAATTCATTGCTAAAGTAGTAGATAATTTTAGACAGCTCACCTTTAACAATTTAGTTTTTTACTATTATTTTTGCAGCATGTATACTTTCACAGGTACTCTAAATTTCCTGTGATATTTGCTGCAGATTAAAGCTTGCATGTCCAACTGACAATACGAAAATTTCCAAAGACTAAAAATGTTATGTGTGGTTACTTAAAAGAATTTTAATTAATCTCCTTGTCTTCTACTCTGATAACACCTAGAACATTTTATCCTGCCTCACAGAAGTGATATTAATATACATGGAAACATATCTGTAGTGATTGTTGGAGTGTTTCATAAAAACAAACCTTTAGTTATTTTATCAAAGGAATAATTTTTTCCTAATAAGGATGTCAATGCTCAAAAGAGATGGCAACCTATTCAGAATCATCCCAACAAATTACGAGTAGAAACCAAACGTTAAACCCAGGTTTCCTGTGTCCCAGACCAGCCATCTGTTTTCTAGAGCAGACAACTTCTTCAAAAACTTTATCATTATTTCACAATTCCAAAATTCCTACTGATCATCAGCTTTCTATGTTTCCTAAGTCCCCTTACTTTTACAAATGAAAAAAAAAGTATGACTTGAATGAAAGAAATGATGAACAGCTTTATGAACACAGTGAAGGTCAACATATACTGCTCTAACAGGTGCACATTCCAGATCTCAGCCTCCAACCTGCAGACAAGTACAAAAAAAGAGCCATTCTGACTTATATCTCTTGGATTTGCTTTCAGAGTGTTGATGGGAGGATGCAGTTGCTATTCCTTGATCCAGGCAGTTTCCCTGGGTTGCTGAAGCACCTGATGGCTCATAGACCAGCCAGGCCTACTTTACTGGGTTTTGTCCAAACTATGTAACACTACTGACACTGCATGAAGCCTGTCCATAAGCTGGGTTCATCACTGCCCTCCCAGCCCTAGCTCTCCCTGCTGACCTCATGCTCAGCCAGCACCGTGGCACATGTAGCTCTGGTTGGCTTCTTGGTTCACCAGCATCACACAAGTGCTGGAGTCATCAGTCATTACAGAGATGGTGGATACTTCTGCATTACACTGCATTTATCCAGACTTTCCCCTTTATTTCAAATGCTATTCTGATTTTTTCAGTTATGTAAATTATTCTCAAATAATGTGATTAGATGGACCAAGATAATGAGTTTCTCCTCGGTATCATTTTTTGAGGCATTCTTGGAAGATGCTTAAAAAACCCCATACTCGATACGAATATTAATCTCGGTAGGAAAAGTGACGTGAAGGAACATGCATAGCAGGCTCCTGCAAACACAGCCATGCCACTTTACAACATAACCTAAATAACGTGAATAAAACCCACAGTTGTTGCCAGTGAAATTAAGTATCTATTAAGGGCCACTGACCACACATTTTTGTAGAGTATGACACCTAGATATTCCTTTGCTTTACACACCTACTGTTTGGTAACACTACAAATACAGACACAGTTGTAGAAACTGAAATCAGTCCAAATACATTAGAATATGCATGACCAAGAAAACAAACCTGCTCTTTCTCCCCTATTTCTCATACCTTAGCCTGGATATATAGTTCCTGATGAACAAACATCCTATTATTTTCAATTCAGACTACATGACTCATTTATCCAGCAACAAGCTATGGAACTCTCTCTTCCTTCTCCGTGTTTGCAGTATACAGTGAATTTTCTTTGGAAGATGTTTAACAAAGATTATGGCTCCACATGTGTCCAATTACACTACATGAACAGTCAAAGAAAGACTATTACCTAATTAACAGGCCACATGGACTAAGCCCAGACTGCAAATCCTTACTCAGCTCTCTCTCATTTACAAATTTTAAGTGATTTTGATGAAAATAATTAAATAACGACCACTAATAGCTGGTACTTCTGCCATGCATTTATGATACGTCACGTGTTTGTAAGATGAATGGATTACCTACCTGCGAAGTCGAAACAGGCTTACAACTGGCTGAGTTCAGCAATATGGTTCAGTGTAATGTTTGTAAAGCCAAGTCAAACCTTTCAGCAAGAGGAAGTTATATGTGTATTGGTAACTTCCCCTCCACGTCTAAATCGGAACTTAAATGTTACTTTTGCAGTAGAAACATTTCCCTATTGACAATTTATCTAAGGAGCTTCAGATATGTTTATATTCATTTTAGCTGAACTCTGGAACAAAGAAACATAAAGGAATGCTGCATCAATAAACAGAAGATAAATTTATTTCAACAAGTAGCTAATTAACCATATGGCTGTAACACGAAGGATACTCTGGGAGAGAATACAGAAAGTCTTTCTGAGTTCCTTGTGGGAACTGGTACTACAACAGCTGAGCTTTCATTTGCACTAAAAAAAAACCAAACCACAAAATAAAAACTTCACAGAAATCTTCTGAGTTTTATCACAAAGATGATTTTTCTATCCCAACAAACCTGAACATCCTTTCTTTACAGACAGCTGACTCAGAGAGCAGCTGCTAAATTGTCTAGCTACAGGTACTCACATGAAGCTTGTTTTCTCCTTTCACAGCCTCTGAAGAGACAGGCAAGACTGGTAATAGATACATTACTTCCTACCAACACAACGATACAGCACAAAATGTAAGGCATAAACCACTATTTGGCAACATCCAGCTTTTTAGGTATCTGGGCCAGATTACAACCCCTTAGCAGTTTTGCTGCTACAGGTGATCCTCAAATTTGAAGCTTTGCCATATAACTTATGACACATAGTTATGTCCTTCCAAAGATTCAGTAGTCTTTTTCCCCAGTCCTGTTAATATCTCTGATAATTGCATTCTTAAACTGCAATTTTTAGATTTTCCTCTGGCATAATGTTTTCTAGAAATGTGACCATTTTCCCACAAGGGAAAAAGTGAATGAGAAGTACCTTTCAGTAATACTGCATCAAACATAGAAACGAAAATTTTATTATTAAAAAAACCCCAAACCAACCAAACCCCAAACATTTAAGTTTAGAATAAAATTTCTCCTCCATCTTTTCCGTACCTGTGAACATTGTCTGTATGAAGTGAGGTCCCTGTGTGTCAAACACAAAAAGTCCTTGAAAGGTCTCTTTCCCTTCTGAAGTCCCCCTCACTATAATATTCTGGAGATGTTTTGCCATATTGTCTGCCATGTTGCATCTTTTCCCCTTTTTCACACTAGTATTCAGGCACTCTTTGAGGAAGTACTGTGAAGAGAACAAGACCCTCTTCTTGTCTAGCTGCTTTAATGGCTGAGCAAACTCTAACCAGCAAACACTCCAGTCCCTGTATGGGACTTCATCTCTTGTAGTCCCTTCCCTACTTTGAAAAGTCTCAAAATAAAATAGGTATATAATTTTCTCCCTGAAACTCTAGAACAGACGGAAAGATAAAATAAATTACAGAGATAAAATCAGGAAAATATTTTTAAATACTTATTTTGCCTAAATTCAGACACATGAGAAGAGAGAAACTGGGCTACAAATTTCTCCAAGTAAATCCTACTGGCTTTGCCACTATGGACCATGGTAGTCATTTCTCTTATCTTTATACATACGTGAGAAGTAGCAACTCCACAAAATGTTCTTTCTAAACCTCTATCTTCATACTGTATGCAGAGAACCTGTTTCTCTACAGAACTGACACTGAACAGGATAAGCAACAGCCACGGGCATAATGTACAATCAACTAAATCAGATGGATGAGTATTTTATATTTACAGAAGAAGAACACACAAATACTTTTATTAAAAAAAATTAACAATTGAAAAGGAGGTCAGCTCTGACATTCAGGATAGCGTCAGGATATCCAGGGCAATCAGTCAGAAACATGCTATTAGCTGTTATTGGGCTCCCTCTGTCTATTGAGAATGTTGGATTTGACAGCAGAAAAGACCCAAAGATATTGCTGAAGCTCATATGATCTCTAGTGCTGTGTAATTCTAACTTAGTATGGGGTGACAGGGTAGAATGTCCTACCTGTGGTGCAAGCAACTACCATGGCAAACCACAAATTTAAAATAAATTTTTTTTAAAAAATCACAAAGATGAACTTAAGACAAATTTTACACCTTCTCATTTAAAAAAATCCTTAAGAACTTAACACCTAGGACATATATGGGAAATACTGGCTGAAATTGCTATAAGCATATGCAAGAAATACAATTCATTATGTGACTCACTTTACAGAGCCTTCTATATTAGACCGTGCATGTAGATTATTATCAGACAGGAAAAGAAGAAAAATTAAAAAGTAATTTTGATAGCACAAGATGCCAAAAGACCAAACCATACACACTGGAAAACAATGTGATACAGCACAAAAACTGGAGGGGGAAGAGGAAATCAGTTTGAACTCAATTGTCTCAAGTCCTGCCCAGTCACTCTTGATTACGGCATGCCATCAGGAAATCCTGACCATTAAAGTGTCAGACCATTAAAAATGTAGTTTATGTAATTCCTTTTCTAGAACAATTGCCAGAATAAAAAAACCTCATCAGATAAAATATTTTAATTAAAAATCATATTTTGCATTTCATAAAAATCTTTACTTAGAAAGAGGTGATATTTATTTAATAGCATACTTCCAAACTACTAATATATTTAACTGCTCTCATGCAAGATCAGCTTTAAAGAATGTAAAGGATAAGTTTCATCTGTCCACCATCTAGAACACCATCTGTCACATATGGAAGCAGGACAATGGCAGGAACGTAAAGGTTCAGGGCTGTAAGTTAAATTCCCAGTGGTAATTTTCAGAAATGTTTTTACTGTCCTGAGGTTTTATACTGTAGCTGTATAAAAAAACTGTAGCTTTCACTTCAATCTAAAGCTGCATGCATAATAAAGCAAGTTACACTTAATATATGAATTTCTGCTGGAAAACAGTTCTGTAACCAAGCTACAAACTTCTCAGAGAAATGATACCAACCCAAGCATACACGTGGTTACCTACTGTTTCCTTTTCCAGTAGACCTTGTGATGACTTAACATGACCTTACCGTCCAGTTACTTTGCACAGCACTACCAAAGTATGTAGGTGTGAATCCTGGTATCTCAGTTTCCTTCAAAACACTGAACTATAACAACTGAGCATATATAACCATCAAAATTTACTAATTTACAAATTTTGCATAAAAAAACCCTGAATTTGCTTCTTTACTTCCTATCCTCAATGTTAGACTTCTACAGCATTGCAAGTCATACCTTCATGAACGATGCAAATTCAGAAGAAATTCTATTCCAGTATGATAAAATTGCCAAAAAAAAAAAAGCTTACTGTACTAATTCTAAAGGGCATCTGATGCTTATTTTTTATTTAGCTTTATTACTGGAACAGGCACAAAGATTTCAACTTCCCATTGAATATGGAGAGCAAGGACAGAATTGGCTTGTTCTGTTAGTTCTTCTGATCCACGTGCACTATGGAAAATGTAAAACAAGCCACCACCAAGACTCAGCCAGTAGTATTCCCTGGCTTTCATGGGGAAAGCTTAGGGTCATCACCATACCATTCATAGTTATCATGTTTTTAGACGGCACTGTGCATTCATGTAACGGCAGAGAGGCCATAACTCATGAGAGCACCACACAGCTTTCACTCAGTTCCAACTTCTGGAGTTTTTTATTTTTTAGAAGTTTTCAAGGGGGATCCAGATTCTTATTGCGAAAATTTAAGCTTGCTAGGGGCACTTTGTTTCCTCTTAACTCCCTCTCCTGGCTGATGTGACTCCACTTTGAGAGCCACAGAATGACAGCCAACTTCTCAAGCAACAGGTAAGTGTCCTGGTAAACTCGCATTCACACTTTCTCCCACATGACCTTTCTGACTGGGACAGAAAGTGTGCCCTGCTCCACCCACAGCGGTGAGGGAAGTCCGGTAGAGAACAGAACCTTTGCTGCTACAAGTAAATCCATTTTTGCCTTCCTAGGCTATCAAGCTGAAGGCTGCACCACGTTGGAAACACACTGATGCTCTGAAGCCTGTGTTAAGCATGAGTTTAACAAAGGCAATAAAATTGTATCAATGCTAAGTGAAGTTAAACTAAAAAGCAGAAGGGAGGCAAAGGCAGCAGTGGAAAGATACATCAAAATGACCACAGTCTTTGTTGTTAACAGCATGTAGAAACTTAAATACCTTATCCCATCTTTCCTACTTCACATTTCACTAGAAAAAGAAAACTCCCATCCTCAGTTTGAGGAACTGAGGATACAAAACTATCCTATTTGTGCACTGTACTGAAAGAAAAAACAATCTCAAAATGCTGAACAAATTTATGCTTGATATTATTTCCAAAAAGATTGTGTCAGAAGCCAAAAGCTTTTGCAAAGAGTTCTTTTGCAGAGCACAACCCAAGGTAGTTTGTCTAGCCTTCCCTCCCTTCGCTGCCTGCTTATTCTTTCCTTGTGAGAAGAGGGCAATTCCAGCTCCCAGTTGAAAGAGGAAAATACTTTTCCTCATTATCCTCATTATGCTCATTATCCTCAATTATCCTCATTAATGTCAAACTGATACCTTTCCTGAGCAAACGCAAAAAAGTAATGAATGCTGGCAGTTTTGCAGTAAAAGTCTATTTCGGAAAAGGACTCTGGAACATCAGTTATAAAGCAACCAAGAACTTCAAAATACGTATTATTTAAAAAAAAAAAAAAAAGGGGAAAAAACCCCACCCAAAACAACACCTTTTAAAAAATCTATAGAGAAATCAACAGAATTGACTTTAATATGCTCCATTAGTATTTCAGATGAAAAATATTTCTACAAGTTAAAGCTCAAAACCAATATATTAGACCAGACTGGGTCCATTTACAGAGCATTTTCATATCTCTGTAAATAACTGTCTAGTGAAGCACTCAGAAATATTATAATTGTATTTCTGATATCAAGGTATGGTTTGAAAATGGAAGTGTTAGATTAAAGCTAGACACAAGGATTAAAAAAAGCAAAAAAAAAAAACAAAAACACCACAACCCCCCCCAAAAAACAACGACAACAAAACCACAAAACAAAACCAAACAAAAAAAAAAAACCAAAAAAAACACAAAACAACAAAAAAACCCACAAAACAAAAAAAAACCTCAAACAAATACAAACCCAAAAGAATAACAATCAAGCGTACAATGATCAGGGATAGAATATGTCCATTCATTAAATATCAATTTCAGAAAAGAACAACTGTTCTACACTCAGATTCTGTCAGCTTTGCCTAGTAATCATATACTGAAAAGGAAATCATATGAACTGAAAAGGAAAAGAAATTAGACCTAATCTGTCACATTTAACACAAACATGTCAAGGAGGGAAAAACAGAAAAAGAGAAATCAACATTTTCAAAAGCATATTCTTACAGTAATTTTGCTGAGGAATAAAAAAAAAACCAAAAAAAACAACCCCAAACAAACCCAATCTTTTGCACATCTAGGTAACTACCTAAATTTAACGGTAAAAAAAAATAAATTATGTGAACATTTCCCTGAATAAAGATTTCTGCCATGCACTGAAGGGATCAGTTCTTCTGAAAATTCACCTCTAATGGGTTTCAGCTCTCAGTAGAAGTAACTGAAGAGTTATCAGCACATAGGAGAGGCTGATTATTTTTCAACTAAACATAAATGTCCTTGTGCTGGCATACACGTATCTTACAATGTGGTTGTAAATTCTGGTTTTAAATTAGGTGTAGTTAGTTGTCTGTTTTTCTGCTTATCAAATACACTCCTCTGAGCCAAGCCCTTTCATTCATCAAAGTCTAAAGAAAAACAGCAATATCAGCTGCTTAATTTATTGACGGTCTGGAATGTCTACTTTAATTTTTTCTTGAGGAAAAAAGTTTGTGAATATGAAAACTAACAGACATATAAAATTTAGGATTGTTCACTAGGTGACTTATCCAAATTTTCTTTGCTTCTGTGGCTAGTGTGAGTATTGTATTTTGAGGCTTCTCAGCACTTTTTAAGTCTTAACCAGCAAAACGTAGCACTGAGTTCACATGAAACCTTCATAATACTATTTTAAAAACAAGCATGAGACACTTGTATTTCTAACCAGGATTCTGACTAAATTTATCTATGCTTCGTGCAAATAAAAGCAAACTTAATTAGCAAGAATCCAAAGTTGTGCAACTCCTTAGGATAACAGATGACAGTCCACAGAGCTTTAAGTCTGCAGATGAAGCTCAAGGGCATAGCACAAACCTGTCAAAAAATCTCACACAGCATGCAGACACAGCCAGCAGTCAAACTGGACTTCTGTAAGAAGACAATACCAAGTGCCATGCAGAGCTATTCTTAGCCACCAGAAACACACCAAAGTTTCAGAGTTAACAGCTTCTTTGTCAGTTCCATGGGAGGAGACTAGTCACATCTGAAATAAAAATAGGTTGTCATATGCTTGTCCATGCAACTCCAAAATACACAGCTAAATTGGTCATTTAAAAGGTTCGAGCTGTATGTATTGGCATAAGGAAATATCTCCTACCTTCCTTAACTTTCATTTTAACCTTTTATCTGAAAATAATTTACTTCAAAAGGTACTTTGCTCTCTCCACAGTTTGCTCTCTCTCCTTTATCTGGTTTCAACTGTTATAAGTTCTAGAAAGTGTTACAGAGAACTGTAACTGAGAGGCTCAGACTGGTGTGAATGGGAAGGTCTGGCTGCGGAGGCATCAGTGGAAGTGGGGCTTTCAGCATGTCCTGCAAGAACAACACCTGGGTGAGCAGGTCCTGGAGACACCCCCTGCACCCACCTGCAGTTTCACAACACAACCAGATCTGGAGACAAAGAACCATGCAATGACTCTCAGAAGAGGGACAGGACGGAGACACTGAACGCTGACAGCTCCAAACACACACCTCCAAAATCCATTGGCAACTGAAGAGGAACCTGGGAGATGAGGAGGATGTGGCACTTGGCATTCTTGGCTCCCATACCATGGCCACGGCTTCCAGATGTAATAGCTTGACACAAGCATTGTGGTGCCTTTTTGCTGGACAGACAGACACCTTGAGCATTCCTGTCCTGGTGCCTGACTGCTGGATTGACCTCTTGGACAAACAGCCTTTGTTCCTCTCAGTTTTTAAATAATATCTGCTTTCCCTCTTATAAGATCTCACATTTACATCTGCTACATGGTTTATACAATATTGCCACAGCATTTCTTGCACTGTTTTGTGGTAAAAATTAAAGAGTAGGTTTTGTATTTTTGTAGGAACACATGGAAAATATCCACAGTCTATCAGCAAAGTAACAGAAATGCTTGCCTACAAAATGAAGCATGGTAAAATCTATTCTGAACTCTTCCACGTTGATGGACAGGAATAAAAACATGTTTATATACAAAACCATACTTTAAAGAGAGCAGCCTGTAAGGATGTAAGACAACTGTGTCACAGCTACATTTGGAACTGCAATCATTCAAATACTACCAGGTTTTGAGGTTTGAAAAGTAACTAAGCATTAACCACATGCGCTGACATCAGCTATGGCTTGGCCATTAATGACAGTAGTATTTGTATATTTAGAAGACTACAAAGTTCATCACAAATATAAAATGAGCAAATATACTAGGGAAAAATATAAAAGCCTGTTTAGATTCCGCTTTGAAAATTCTCCAATTCTCATCAGGAAGAGAGGGTAAAACTTCCTAGTAGAGGATATCACAAAATAATGGTCTGATAATCCGCAACACTCTCCACTACTGCTACAGGATTAATAAAAAAATAAGGCCACTTAGGTTACTGACCAGAATTAGCACAGACAGCTAATCAGTGCTGCCATCCCCTAAGTTGCAATATATAAATATACTGGCAGCATTATTTTGAAAATGGAGCAATAATTTTGCTTCATTCTTGCTCATTTTGCTTCATTACCGAAAGTAATTTTATGCATTTCCAGGGCTGAGTGGGAATAACCAGGCAATCTCAGCCTCTCTGGTCAAGGATTCGGACCTCAAGCTTCCTCAGTGTATTGGTTACAGAGGCAAATTCTGCATGTATCCTAAGAAAACACTAGCTCAGTAATGGTTCTACAGTAATAACTGCAGACGAGATGAATAACTTAACAACTTTTGAGGTGGACAGAAGCAGAGAAGCAGTTTGGCCATGGTGGGACTGTGCAGTGACTGTGGAGCTCAGTCGGGCGTTAGGGCCTCAAAGCAGGGAGCACTCTGGTCCTGACACCTGGAAGGAGACCAAATGCAAACCACAAAACGATAACAAGCTCTGGCCTCTGCCAAGTCACACTCTCAGCCAGTGACCTAGAAATATGAGTTTCACATCCAGAGCTCATCGCTCATCTTTTTCACTGAGGATGTGGTATTGAAGTTTGTATGGACACATATTAATACCAACATAAAACGTCAAGCTGTTTTAATCATGCTATAAAAAGCCCACTTTTCTTGTGAGCTGATCATAAGTTTGCTAGATCCACACAAGAATGAGATTACAAGTTTTCTTCCTCTGCAGACAGAGAACAGAAGGCAGTTTGACCAGCAACACAGCTACTCCCAACCACAGCCACAACTCAATGGCAGGACAGGGTTTAATCTCCACAAATATGTTATCAATACTCTGCTAAAGCAGTTGTGCTTGGGAAAAAGCAAAGGAGAAGAAAACAGAGAAAACCCAAGAGAAATTTATTAGGTTTTTCCCTAATTGTAGATGCTGATGAAAACTTGTAATCCTTCATGAGGATCTGCCACCTCACTGGAGACACAACAGACTGCACAGTAGCAGACATCTTCAAGTTAACAGGATAGACCAATACATTTAAAGGCTAGAAATATCCCATCCCCCCTTCTCATGAGACTTTTCTAGGTAAGACACACAAAACACACACATATTACACTGCCACTAACTTGGAAGGTCAACTCTGGCCTAGTCCATAGCTTCTGAAAGGACTCTCAGTCATCAGAAATCAGTGACTGAGGACCCTGAGAAAAACCCTGCAGAGACAATCCTGTCAAGATGGCACAGCTGCTCTTCTGCACCTCATGGGTCTCCATCTCTTCTCCCAGTCCCTAAATAGCTAAAGCTATCCAATATTCACAAGCACTCTCTGGCAGTTAGTCTCCATAACCCCAGTCTTAAAAATGCAAATAATTCTCAAGGACTTGAGATCATTTTTCTCAGCACCATTAAGGTAAATGGTCTCAGCAGAAGGAAGCCCAGAAGAGAAAAGCTTGAGAAAGAAAAACAAAAGTGCACGAATATATCTAACAGACGTGTAACTAAACTAAAATTAACTGAGGAAACAGTATTTCCTCACTTTAGGTCTTCAGAACAAGCAGTGCAGACTATATTTTATTAATTCCGGAAACACGCATCACCAGGAAGACCAGTTTGGCACAGTGAGATTCAATTTTAGTGATGTTGAACTTCACCTCAATATGCTTCAGAAAGTTTTCATGCTCAGTGGCAGCCTAATTCTCATCCTTCATCACATTTTAGATACTGAAATCCTACAAGTTTGCTCCAAAAACACAGAACCGATGTTCACGCCCTCCCTAAGGACCTCCCAGGCCCTGTCCTGCCATTCTCTCCCCTCCTTGATTAAAGGCTGTTCTTGCTTTCCTTGTTCTCTCTGAGATAAGCACTTTATTTTTCCAGTTACAGTATCCAGTTACAGTTCCATCCAGTTAGGGATAATGTGGCCATAAAAGATAGGCACAAACTATAGATTAAAAATAAATACGTAAGTAAAAATTATTCAAAGAATCCTTCAAACAGTATTACAGTGGCAGATGCTAGGAAAACTTCTAATCACTTTCCTTTTTGCCATATCTGTAAAACTTGCGTTTGCCAAGTTTTGTTTGGCTTAACGTAGTTCTTTCAGAATTAGTGATACACTGGTGGGGTTTTTTTCCTATGGGGGAAAAACTATAGCTTGAAGTACCCCTTCAGGGGTTTAAAAGTTGTTATTATTAAAGAAGAGTTCTAAAAATAAGAGAAAAAGACTCCAAAATATTTCTTATCCATGCACTTCTGCTAGGTAAGTTCTACGTTTTGGATTCCTCCTTCCTCTTTTCCTATCCAGTAAGTTGCTGGAGAGGAGAGAGGTTCAAGGATAAGAACACTCCTACAAGCAGAACGATGTATGACTCCACCTTAATATCCCCAGATCAGTCTGTCATGGGTTTCTGGACACAGTGTTCAAACAGCTACTAAGAAAACCTCTGAACTTCTCGGTCAAACCTCAGTACACCCGGGTTAGCTTCCTTCTTTCTTCACTCTGTCATAAAAACGAAGTGCCAGTTGCCAGCTGCTCTTTTTTCAGGACAAGATCTCATTTGTAGCTGAAAGAACAGTAAAAATCTGGTGATATTTGGCCCAACTGCTATGTCCTGCTGACACCCAGCACAAAACAAGATGTTAAGAGAGAAAAAGTAGGCAGGTTTCCACTGAGATGTCAGACAAGCAGCTTCCTAAGCCTGACATCGGCTGCATTAAGAGCTGCTCAGTACTTATTGACCAGTGATCCTGGCACACTGGCACCCTCGCAAACACCACTGTTTCCAACGTGAAGATCTTCAGTTCTAGTTCAGCAGAGTGAACAAAGGAAGCAAAGAGGGATGATGAACAAAAGAAGCAAAATAAAGAAAATCAACAATCCTTAAGGCAATTTACGGTGCTTTGATAGCACTGTGAATGTAACAATTCTTTCCAAAATCTATTAATTAGTTAGCATTGATTTGCAAGCGCTTAAGGCACTCATACATCTTTCTAGACTACTGTTCTTGTCTGTTCCAATTGTCTGCAAAGGAAACTTCACAGAATAAAGTTGAAAATATCCCCAAATCACATGCCAGCTGTGCCTGATGGGCTGAAGCAGAGGAGTTATTTATACCTCCCATGCTGTGCTTTCCCAAGATCTCTTTAGGAAATTAATTGCTTCTAGAACTTCAACTAATTCCTGAGCAAGAAACCTATAAATATTAATGTTATAAATTAAAATTTTTATTTTAGAAGTTTGAAATGGTTGCGTTTTTAAACTCTTAGCAGTCTATTTCTGAGGCTATGTAAATCTGAAGTATCCTTTCTTTGGATTTTCAAATACTTGATTCTTAGAAGAATGAGAAAAGGCAAAGAATGAGGAAAAATTTTTATATGTCTATTGTTTTCTACTACTATTTTGAAAGCTTTATATATTCATTAGTAGAATTTGTTCTGAACTGAGCAAAATCTGTCCTACGCATAATGTTTTTCTTGTTTGTTTTAACTATGCCTACTTAGAGCAGCAAGTTTAAAATACAATGAAAATTAATCAAAGACTCATAAAATAAGTAATTCTGTAACTGTATTGAAACATTTTCCACCTCTTGCTTTTTGACCATCACTGTATTTTAAATACTTCTAGATAACTTTATAAAAGCTTCTGGATTTGATAACCCTACTGAAAGTTATCAATGCAAACTCAATGATAACAAGTTTATTCTTTTATGTACCTTAATTTTCCAATAATTATTATTCTAATATTAAAAGTACTTAAACAAAGCAATTCTATGCCTTAACATTTTATTTTCTTCTGTTACTGCAGCTTTAATAGCTCCCTTTGACTAGCATCATTACTCTTTGTATAGGAATGAGGAAGAATCTTTCTCTGCTGGGAAAAACCTGCATGCACACAGGATATAATATAGCAAACAACAGTTAGCAGTCACCTTCCTAAATAAATAAATGCTGTTGTGTCAGTGATCTCTTAAATGCTATTAAACCCCTAATGTCTAAACCTTTCCCCTTCAAATACAAAAGCACCAGAGCTAGAGTGTAAAAAAAAAAAAGTCAGCAGAAATAGGGTATTTGATACGGGTTGTTGCAATCGGTTTATCTGGAGCTTTCCTGAAGTCCATGCAGAGCACGCAGTTTATTCTAGCAACAGTAGCTGACAGAGTGGTTTGCATTTGGTGCGCTCCTTTCAACAGCATTCTCTTCCATGATTTGAATCATTAGAGAATCTAGTTATGGGTTTAGCAAAAGGTTTATTACTTCAATAGAATGTCCCAATGGACATTTTAGTGTATCTATGCCTGGTGAAGATAAATAATGTATATCCCAACACATAATGTGTTTCCAACAACACAGGCATCTTATTAAAAAATTAATTCAAAGAACCTCACACGTGACTCTCTTCAAAAAAATTTATTTTTCTTTTTTTTAAATTACAGTTCAATATTTTCCATGTTTATGTGCAGAGAAGTCCAAGGTAAGGCCCAAAACATCATATATCCTTAGCTGATAAAGGATATGACTGGTAAAAATCTGGATACATACACTTCCCTAATGAGCATCCACACCCTATCACCCAATCTACACACAAAGCGTGACAGTGCAGACTGCAGGTATCAAACAGATAAAGCAGGCAAAAAGTATACATGTAGGTATGAATGTTTAGCAGTAGTGAAAGCCAGACCAACCCCAAAATACCCCAAAACACCAATCAACGCCTCAGTCATACAGAAGAAAAATGAGCAAATATAAAGAAGGCTTCTATGCAACACACAAGAGCAAGACTTGATCGAGCTGAGTTGAGACATCCATACATGCTCACAAAAAGAGGCAGTCAGCCTCTCACTGCTAGACACGTGGTCCTGAACAGTCTTTTACACCAGCCTCAACATCCACCCTTCTTCCCTTGAGATGACTGAGTTGGATAATTTAACAACAAAAGAAAATTTCTGCTGAAGCAATAACCCAAAACAGCTCTCTAAAAGGATGAGACAAGAACCACTGTCAGCAGGTAAAAAGGTGACAAGGCTGCACAGCTGGGGGCAAAGCCACCACTTTTGGCAAATGCAAGGAGCTCAGACATCTTAGGAAACTCCCCTCATCTTCATCTTGCTCACTTGACCCACATCCAATGGAGCAGGACTGAAAAAAATTTGGCAAGTTCAGAACTTTTGCTTCTGTGTACTGGGTATTCTTCATCTTCAGGGTGGTACTTAAGTTTGACTAACTTGGATGATATACTTATAGCCTTTTATCTCCTTACAGTCTACATCCCTTTATAGACCTTGTCATTCCAACCCTACCCAGAAACAAAGAAAGAAGGAAGGGGGAAAAAAAACCCAAAGCCAACCTATCTTCTCCTTCCATAGCAAATTTTACTACACAGAATGTTACTGGCACTTCATTTAATGGAATATATGCCAACACACCATACATCAGGAAATGCAGTGACTCACTATGTGCCTCAAGATGTACTGCACAAGAAGCCATCATTGTAAGTCACGTAAGTTCATAAATAGAGCCAAATATGGAGGTTACACTTCACAATGAATTAATACATTGACACATTCACATTTTATTAGGTGACTAAAAAAATTTGGGGTGACTGACAAAAAATTGTTTTTCCCATGACAACTGACAGACTGTGGAAAAGTCTTCATATGCCCCTCCTACAGCAAACAAAGTTACTGCTCT
Organism: Oxyruncus cristatus; assembly: GCA_013399855.1. Lineage (NCBI taxonomy): Eukaryota > Metazoa > Chordata > Aves > Passeriformes > Cotingidae > Oxyruncus > Oxyruncus cristatus. Next base: position 1,175,564 of record VXAY01003830.1, on the reverse strand, counting down.
GGCAGTACAGGGACCTGTACATACATTTACTAACAAAAAGGACACCTGGATGCATTTTTTTTTTTTAAGTGGAATTTAGTAGCTTTTTCAAAACTTAACATGAATTTGAACTCACCTTTCATTTAAAAATTTCACTTTTCAATATGTCAAAACAATTTTGGAAGATTTAATCATAAGGAAAAATTGTTACATTCTCTGGAAACAGCCTATCACGTTTCAGCATACAAGGCAACTACTAACATGATTCTTTGAAGTCAAGGGTACAACTACGAAAAGTTTCCTGAAAAAAAGACTGAACATATTATTTGGGATGCTTATTGTTAGAGAAATAAAGTTAACACCCTGCTTGATATTGTACTTATTTAATTTATTTAATTACTATTATTGTTTGAGAAGGCATCAAAAATCATATCTCATGAAAGTAAGATTTCTCTAGATAGCAAAGTAATATTAATTTTTCCACTGGAATATAAAAAAAAGTATGGAAGTTCTCTAGAGCACTATATTGACACAAGTAACTTTTAGCCCAAAGGACAGTCTGGAGGGGCAGCAATCATGTAACATCTCAGACCGACTTTTTTTTCTCAGGTTTCATTTCTCTTTGCATTTAACAGTTGCCAAGAAAACAAGTTGAAATTTATCATACAATAATTTTTTCTAAAATATTAACGAATTGTGCTTTTATCGCTTTTAAAATGTATAATACACAAGTAAATTACAGCAAAAGCAGCAAATCTGCGCTTTTGCTAAAAAGCCATGCACACCTCCATATATACTTCAGCTCACTCCATCTCCTCCCAAAGAATAAGACTGTCAAGGAAACATTTGTTCCACAATTCTTCATATGGTCCTTTTTCATATACATTCCTATCATGGCACTGTAATGTGATCTCACCTTTCTTACTTAAATTACAGCTTCATTGCTGTCATAAAATGAAAAGTCATGGGATAAAAATGAATCCATTACAGCTATTCTGTTAAATACTGCACTATCAGAGCAGAACCTCTCTTGAGAGCCAAGAATTCATTTTTGGTTGGTAAAGGAGGAAGTAATCTTCAGTCAAACTAATCCTATGGGAAGATAAGGGAGTCTTCAACTCAGAGTGCTTTTTTCATTCACAGAAAGAATGATTCAGAAGTATCTGCCAGGCAGTTCCCCAGTTTTCACATGCTTGTCAGCACCTGGCAGCCACAGCTCCAATAATTCACTTGTTTTTAAAGTTGCTCCATTTCTTTCTGATTTTATAACACAGTTTCAAAACCAACTGCTGTACAGGCTGATGCAGCTCGCCTCCTGGCAGGACTTTGTTCCCAGGCTCAGAAGTCTAAGTAACTTTGAAAATCACTGTCACAACTTTTATCAAAAAGAGGCCAAGGGCAACGACCTCAATGTAGCTTTGGCAGGCACGATGCTAAGTGCAGCCCTGTTCTCTTAACCAGCATGAGTTCTTGAAATATATGCATGACTTCTGAATCAAGCTGAGCAGGATGGTACCAAAAATCTCATGAATCACCTCCAAAACTGATTTGCAAGAAGAAGACAAAGACGAGTTTAAGGACAGAGAAGCACCCACAGGACAGGTGTTCCCTTCTGTTTAGTCCCTCCTGTTAACCAGACAGAGCCAATTGCAGCACAGCAACAGAAAGCTGCATGTTAATAATCAGAAAGACAGTACATACTATTTAAAAAAACGTTAAAAAGAAAATCCAGAAATAACTCTTTATTTCCAAACAGGACATGACTATTAATACAGTATATACTGGAAACACAGAAGAGCTTTTAAAAAAGCAGTAATGGCTTGTACTTGTGTTTACTGGAAAGCAGTTGTTCCTGTCCAGATTATAAACCCCAGAAATACATGCCTAGTTTTCATTAAAAGTTATTTTGTGTCTTACCAAGAGGTACTTATTACATATGCTTTCCACTGTAAGCAGCACCACATTTGGTTTTTGAACCCCCATATTGCATTAATAAAAGTAATTCTCATGACATTCATATCTCCTTAACCTTAAAAAGGGGGTTGCAGACAAACTATGAGAGCTCTCTTACTCTGTTCAAGTTAAACAATACAAATTAATTTTTTTCTACAAAATTGAAACCTCAGAAGAATGGATAAAGAGAACCCATATTGAAACTGCAATAGACTGAACAACAGAACCCAAGAATGCTGCAACACACTATCACACCTAAGATTCCTTAAATACTATGGAGCCAAGTAACCCAAGGACAAGCCAGTATAAAGCCTCCCTTACATCCACAACTTCAGTAAGCAAATAATTCTTAAGCAGGAAGATCCTCACTTCGCTGTTGGATTAAAAGAACGTTCCTGACTCCATTTAAAAAGAAGTAATGCCTAAAATTGTTGGCACAGAGACAGCATTCTGAAACTAGGCTGTATGAATGTCACTTCATTGTTATTACTGAAAGAAAAAAGATCAACTACAATAAAACCTTAGCCAGCACCGCAACATTATGCCAGTTTAGCAAGCCCTTAACCAGACCCATGAAGCTTTGCTGTCTTTCTATTATACACTTAAACACCCTCTAAAGATGCTTGTTTTATGCATATGGAAAGGCATGCAAGCATACGCACTCCTCTTCCGACATCCTTTAGTATACAAGAATCTTAAGTTATCATATAAACCATAAAAACTAGCATTTGCATCTAAAAATTTTATGAAAACACAGCAAAAACTTTCCTCAAATAATTTCTTAGCATGTGAATGTTTCGTGAATTTCCAAACACATCCTCAACGTAAATATTGCTTAATTCCTCACTCTGCACACACTGCATCACTTGATTAGAAAGCGATTCAGAAAAAAGGAACCAGCTTGCCCACTTCAGCTCAACTCTGTAAGGTATCCCTGTGAATCACAACACTTGGAGCCGGTACAGGCTGCACACAGTGGTCTGCTCCTGGCCAGTCTGCACCGCGAGCCATCAGGACGCGACTCTCGCACGCTTACAGAGCAGACATGCACCTACGCCACGACCACAGCAATTTTCACAAATGCAGTGACAATTGTGGAAAAAAGTGAAATAAACTCCAGCTATCTAAGCAGTGTGCACAGAAAACTGGTTTGTTGGTAGATGATCTAAGTACCACTTCCCGATCAAAGAGTCAGGAAGACCTTACTCCACCGTGCTTACATAACAGAGGGCATAAAGGAGAAAACATAGCATCGCATATAACCTCTTGTCAGACACCCTTTTTATTATTATTACTCTCTATCTTACAACAGCTGACAATTAGCTAGTCTAGATTCTGCAATTTATCTCCTTATCTACTCAGGAATTATTTATCTAGTTGCAGATACAATTTATTGTAACTGATTTATCCTCTAATTTGCTTTAGTTTGGAAACAATATACATGAATCAACTTTAAGGATTTTTCATCATTTTCATAAGATACCTCCAACTTCTACTATAAAATATTAGAAAAATTCTTATGCTTATCTTTACTTCGACAAAAACATTAGAAACTACCAAGCATATACAATGTATAATTTGGAACAGATACAGCTGATCTGCAAGACACAAACTAAGCAAAGTAAAAAGTAAAACCTATGAGGATGCCCATTTTGAAATATTCATTGCTTTATCTTATAAGTCTGAAGTTACTTGTTCAAATCATGAATTACAGCAGGTAGTGCAAGAAGCAAATCAGGTCCGAATGAGCTATTAGGACAAACTAAGCACCTGCATACTCTCCTAGCACTGATTAATACACTGTACAACAACTAACTTGTTACTAATTTCTTCAAACAAGACAGAAAGGTGAAACAAACCCTGTTGTATTTTGGAAAAAATCCTAACAGAGGTATTTTTATGAAGTGTTTGGTGAGTGGACACTGTGCATCCCTGCACACCTCAAGCAGCAATTAATGACAAATAAAGCTGAGATACCAGATACCTCCACCTTTTGACCTTTTTCATTTTTAAAAATACAAGAAACTTAAGAAGTACGAAATACTCAGCTGACGTTCAAACACGTCATCTTTATCACCTCCTGGCGACCTGTCATTAAGTTGCCGTGCTTCCGTTAGCACAGCCTGCTACACAGTGCAAGCAGCTCCCAGCCCGAGACCCTGCATTGAAGCATGTGTGAAGGGGTGATCTGAGGATAGACTGGTTGTCTGAACCAAGAGCAGCATCCTTGCTTTGCTGGTTCAATTGAGAAGAAATCCTCCTAGAAACTCTAGTTTCAAGCCATTTAGAAGATCAAAGTGGGCATTTTTTGCAGCTTTAATAATAGGCATGAGGCACAGAAATACTGACCCCTGTAAAATACACTGTCTGAGGGTGACTGATTTGCTTCAAAGGAGCATTTGGAGCTTGACAGAACTAAGACACAGTGTCAGCATTTAGTAACTCTGCAGAGATGAGCATCTACTTGTCATCTCTCTTAGACAGCAAAGGGTGCAAAGAACTTTATCAGACAAACAACTGCAGCATAAGAAAATAAAACAAAAAATAAATATACACATATATAATCTTACACGAGAACTAAGAAGTGGATAGTGCACTTCGCTCACCTCTCACACTGGCTAAGCCAAATTGCACCAGCACATAGCACTGCTAAAACCCTGTTTTTTAAAGGGCAATTTCACACGGCTGGACGCAATAATCACATAAATAAATAAATAAATAAATAAAGTAAGTAAGATATCTGCTACGCTGCCGTGGTTTGTGGTGCAGCGACATACTTACTGCTGCTGCCGCTCCAGGATTTCAGCAGAGACTTGATGCTGATCTCGAAGAAGAGGGAATCCTGCAGGCTGAGCATGGTGCGGGCAGGGCGGAGCGGGGCGCCGGCCGCGCCACCGCCTCCGCCAGCACCGGGGGCTGCGCGCTCCCGCCCGCAGGCCGTACCCACGCTCCTCCCGAGGGATGCTGCCACACACACAGGCAGGGCGAGGGATCTACACACCCCCTGGCAGCCAGACTAGTCGACTGCTTGCAGTTACGACCAAAAGGGGCTATGAAAGGCTGTTTGTGCTTTGCTGAGTTTTAAATAAACTCCCAACCGATCTGTTAAGATCGTGATGAATTAAATAAACTGCCCAGCGCTGCTCTGCACAGTGCCAAAAGCACAACAAGCCTTCTATGCTAAGAGATCAGCAAAATCACACATGAAAAAGCAGAATCACAGTGGAGGACAGGAAAGCCATAGGTAGTATTCCCAGGGCAGATGCCCACCAGAGAACCACAGACGATTTAGCTCCAACACCTACAGCCAGTAGCAGTTCTGGACATCCCATCCCTGCAAGTGTTCAAGGTCAGGCTGAATGAAGCCTTGAGCAACCTGATCTAGCAAAAGGTGTCTCTGCCATTGCAGTGAGTTGGAGCTTAGATGACTTCAAGGCCCCTTCCAACCCAAACCCTCTATAATTCTGCTAGCTGTTTGAGGTTGGTTTGTGGGTTTTTTTGTTCTGTCTTTTAAAGGACTTAACACAATTTTGGTATTTCTGATAGTTTGCCCTGTTCAGTATCATCTCAAACACCACAATGTAAGGTCTCTAAGGTGTGAAGTTTTTGGATTCCAATGGCTGCAATGCAACACTGCCTTAGACCAGCGTTCAGGCTTTCAGGATGAAGCAAGATACCCCACCAATAGCCTTGGCCAGCTTCAGGGCAGGGTAAAGCAGTTTGGGATAAACATCCTTCACTCTGCCCATGCTACCAGGAACAATCAAAAGGTGGGGGGGCTCACTGTCAGCTTGAGGTGGCATATTTACAAATGTCAAAAACACACCTGAAAGCGCCTCAAAATTTTACTGGACAAATCTAAAAGTAGTCAAAAATTTCCGAAAGACTTCTACATACTGACAGGAAGCAATGACATGGAGAAAATAATGCTTGTTTCCATAACTGCCAATCAACTACACGTATAATGCTATCCTTGGGTCAAATACAGAAACTGAGAGAACTGGATACTGAGATCACTGCGGCAGTGGCTGCTAACAGTAGACCTTAGGTCTTAGACTTAGGTCATTAGGTCTACTTAAATTATAACTTGACCCACACCATACAGATGAACCAAAAAATCAATCATGTGGATCTAAGGCAGACTGATTAACTAAATCTGCTTGAAGGTAATTTTTAAAAAAATCTGCATCATTCAGAATGGACGCCCACCCTGTACTAGGAGTAAACAACGCATGAGGAAGAAATCAGACCCGTGCCCTCAGATAAACTCAGATTATCTGAAGTTGTTGAAAAGATTTAGGAACAATGTACATCAAACACTTTTTAAGTTTTGGGGTTTTTTTGTGGTTTTGGTTTTATTTGTTTGTGGCTTTTTTAATCTATATCCCCCACCCCAAAAAGACAACATAATTATCACTAACAGGGAGGTAACATAAACCAGCTGATGTCCAGCTAAGTAGTTCTAAATGACAGGTCTAACATGCCAGCAGGACACTGGAAAAGAAGCCTGTCACTGCACTAAGGCTCGTTCAACCACCAACACAGCTGCTGTCATTCAGGAGAAGAAAAGTTTTATTAGAAGAGAGACTGGTAACATCACTCGGTTTTGATAGACTGAAAATAACCCAGATTTCCCCCTGCAAAAAATATTTTTCTATAACAAGATACTAAATTGCTACCTATATCCAAACAGTCCTTTTTTCTTCCCAGACAGGCATCCACACAGAGCAACTCTTTCGGACATCGCATCAAACTTTCTTTCATAAGCCTGTTTCAGGTAATACTGCCTATGTATTACCTCATATTCCTTTTCATCACTCCTTTGTGAATACATTCAAAGTCACACTTCAAACATTCCTTTTTCCTCTTACTAAGTAAGATATAACAGAGGTTGTATTTTGTTATGAGAAGGATATAAAGGTCAGATTTTGGAACTGGCTGATGAATTTCACCACTAATTTGAAAGACTGTATTAATTATGGTTGGTCTCTGACTGCCTTTAACACTGGGCTACAGAAAGTTCTTCAAAGGGATCGTTGTTAACAGTGTGCATTCCAAAATCATGAGCCAACTCTCTCAGCACCTCAAAAATAATGACTTTTTAAAACACGATTTGGGTTCTTTATAGTTGCCCTTTTTCCCCCCCTCAGCTTTTATTCTTCAAGTTATTAGCACCAGAAACTTGTTAAAAAACAAACACCCCAGAAAACCCAGGAGATGTACTAAAACAACTCTACAGATATCCTAAATCTCCATGTTCCACCTTCTGGAGTTAAAATGACTTTCAACAAGCAGTGAAGTTGTTGATATTTCTGTAAAGTAGTGTTTAAAATTTAAAGTTAGGAAATATTTTTCAAAATTTGCATTTATAGAAGTGTTTGGCCAAGCAAGTTCCACAGTCTTCTGCCCGGCCATTTGAGATTTTGTAGCACTGTTATTTATTCACATTGCCACCTAATGATCACCATTAATTGGGCTTCCTCAAGGATACTAGCAATTAATTTTAAATGCTCTTAGCTCAATAGAGAGTATTAGCCCATTAACAACTTCTAAGAAGTGAGAACTGTATGTACCAAGGGTATCAGGTTTTCCTTCCAAAGATTGCAGCAGATGCACTGAAGATCAGGAATATTAGGAGCAAAAATATTTTGAGAAGAATGTTCTTTTAATACTACATGGATACATATGCTCCCATACATACATGCACAGACATAATAAGTTTGATTAAATGGACATAAATAAATTTAAAAGATTTAAGAACAGCTTACACAAAATACTTTCACCAGCCCTCCCCTCACCCCAAAAAAAGGAGAAAACAAGTTACTAGTACAAATCTATTTAGCAAGTGGAGCAATTTGTCAGTATCTTAGACCTATCATAGAAGCATCAGGGTCATCAACATTATCTTACTGTAGAAGTGTGCACAAGATTTCCAACATTTCTTTTTCCTCAAAATCCCATTTAACTGCTTTTATAACCAATGATGACAACTGCCATTTCAGACTCTTTGGGGTTTGGTTTTCCTTTGAAACTAGCTAATGAAATAACCTACCAGATACTAGAATAAACAGAAGATTTCAGGATAAACCACAAGTTTTGACATGTAACTTTTTATTTTTAATCAAAACAAGAAAAGTAGAAGCGGGAAAAGAAACTATGGATAACAAGCCTCTGAACCTCACCAAGCATGGACAAGGCTAGTTCACCAAGAAGAAACCAATAAAATTCAACATGCAGAATTACAAGATATCATCATCATCATGTATTGCTACAACTGTATTAGAATATGTCATCCACAGTACGAATTCTCTTCCAGTTCCCCATTCTTCAGAAAGGAAAATGAAACAGAGTTCTGGAAAGTACACTGTGTTTAACATTGAGAGCAACAAGTATGACCACTAAAAATAGCTATCACTTTTGAGTAGTTGTAAGAGGAGGCTTCCATAAGATTAGTATTTTACTATTTTACATAAAATGGGAAAGAAAGCATTTGAACTTAAATATAAGTCAATAGCTTTGATCTGGAGCTGGTTTATGTATGAAAATAATCCAAAAAGAAACTCTGGAATTGATGTTTTGCGCATACTTTCATTAGTAGACTGGACATTACACAGTTCCCATAAATACATAGTTTATATATGGATCCCAATATCTGCATAGCTTTTGATTCTGGACCAGTTATCAATTTCACTACTAAATGGAGCAGACTACTGTAAAGTCTGTATGTTTGATACTTCCTCAAAAATCAAGGTGAGGAACGCATGAATGAGCACACTGGTGTATCAGTAAGCTCTCAACAGAAAATGGCAAGAAAAGGACTGTGGGTGCTGTGAAGCAGAAGTGCTTGATCTGCAGACACAAGCTGTTTGCGCTCTACTAATGATAATGCAAGTGTCCAGTCCAGACTATGCTTTTTGCTCAGATATGAAAAGCTTAGTAAAGAGGATGGCTAGAAGCAAACTGCTCAGGCTGCTTCAGCAATCTAATTCTGCAGACTTCAGGCTGCAAATAGACTGATACAAGATTCATGTGTCATAAGTCCAGCTGCTCCAGGAAGTATTAGCCTGTCCATTCATGGCACCATTCAACCGTAGCATGCTTGACCTGTACAAGCAACGTCCATTCAGCACTTCAACACATACCTTGTAGATGGAATACTCAGCACATGTACAGTAAACCCAGTCACATGACAAGTAAGATTTGCCCTGAGTGTTTCAAGTCGCTAGAGGACCCAAGCAATGTAAGAGATCTGAAACTATCATACTGTAGATAGCACAGGTAACAGAACTTATCTTTATTTGCAGAATTAGGTCTTTAATAAAAATATTTCTAAAAGGAACACTATACACAGAAAGTCAATACAATTACTACAAATGTGTATGCAAAGGCTGTTTGTACAGCTTTCCTTTAATTCAAGAAGCATCATGCCATTCTCTTGGAGCTGCCCAGAGACATTGCTGGCAACTATTTTGAACAGTGTACATAAGGTAAGTGCCATATGCATACTAACCGCTGCAGCTCTGGCCGGTGGCAAACACCTATATGCAAGACCGAAACAACTTAATATGGTTTTACAGTGTTCTTTTAGCTTCACCTCTACAGGCTGAAAAGGTGTCTGTGGGGAAGGGGTTGTTTCATGACTGAAGATATTGCTGTATATGTTATCTTTAAAGAGCAATATTTAACTTCTTAAAGTTTGCTTTTAAATGACAGAGAAACAACATAAGTCATACATTTATATTTCACAGGGAACATTACAGATTTCTAGCTTCATTTCCTTCCCCACCCCCTCCGCATCATCTGAAGTGTTATTCCCCAGTTTTACAACAGTTTTGTTTCTCTAGGAGTATATACATATCATACTACCTCCCCTCCCTCAACCCCCCAAAGCAGCTCTTGCTCTTTTCTACTGAGATGGCCAAAAGAACAGAATATGGTGTGTCTACTAACTCCGCTACAAAATAATTTACATTAATCGTTCCAGCATAAACACTCAATTTAAAAACCATAGCTAAAGGCATTCTTTTAAGTTACATAAAAAACATGCAGTCACTGTTGCTTCCAAAAGTTTCTTTGCAATTTTCAGTTTTACCACATTCATCTTCAGAATGATACAGACTGACAGAAAATGCATTCAGGGAAAGAATTACAAATATTTCCCACTTAAAGTAAATTCCAGCTCATTTTGGAAGGACACTGAAGATGCACAGCTTTCTTGCAGTCTTTCAGTAAGATCAAAGAGGATATAGTTAATATTTAACTTTTCAGTAAGTTAATACTGTCTTTATTGAAGGGTAAGCCTGCCCTAAAAGAAAAAAAAAGAAAAAAGAGAAAAAGAATTCCCCACAACTTTCAAGAAAGAATAATTAAATCCTGAAAAATTAAACAGTTTTCAAGGTAGTTTAACAAAGACCTTACCATCTTTGTAAGGATTTAGACTAAACAGGTATGTGGCCCTTCCTGAAAATCTAGCTTTCCAGATCAGCAAACATATCATAAGATTACAAGGAAACAAATAAGTAATAAAAAGGTGAAACACTTCAAACACTGCAACAGGCAGTTCTGAGATGACATTTAACCAACCTCCCTCCAAGAGGAAATGAGATAGGTAAAGCAATACGCAAACCTAAAGCTCTTACCACATCTCATAAGCCTGACAAACCCGAGTTTCTCAATTTTCACAGGCACCCCTGTAATTAAAATTCTAGAAAACACAGTGATTTACTCCCTCTCAGATGCTCAATCTTCAATGACTGCAAATAAACCTGTAACGTATAAAGCTTGATAAGTTACGCTGGACAACTTAAAATAACTGTATCAGCCTCCTCACTGTGCTTCAGCATTAACAGACCAACACACTGGGTTTGGGGAACCAGCTCCTGAGTTTTCACCAATCTTTTAAATACAACCTGGAAATAGTTACAGAGCTACACAGAAAATCCCTGCTTAGTTGCTGGGCATTTAAATGGATAGAGTAAGGAAAGGCTTAACTCTGTTACCCTACAAGGCCTTAAGACAACTGCTACAAATCAGTTATGTTTCTATTTTTGTTGCTCCTCCCAAGCTGCTGAATGTCTGTGCCACTTTTACGGGAAACATCATATTTGTATGATGCGAGGATCAGTTCCTCTATCCCTATCAAAAGCACCAGAGAAAAAAACACTGAGAACTTAGGGTTCATCCAGGAAAACTTGAAAAAAAAAAAATCACCTATAGGAGTAAACTCAGCAAGGCACGGACAGGCAATTTTCTCTTGACATTTGAACTCCTGAAATTGCCTTTCCCAATGTTTCAGCTATACAGGGCAGGAGCATGTGGAGCTCCTCCTCTCAAATATCAGAAACAAATAGAATAATTACATTAATATGGCATTCTTCACAGTTGAACTAAACTGGCATATTTCTTCATTCCAGAGTCAGCAAATATTTACAGTGCATTTTTTAATGCTTTATTAACCAGGATTTAAACAATTAAGTGCTTTTAATGCTGAATTTTACAGCTTTTGCATCTCTGTGAAACAACAGATCCTCTTGTAGGAACCTGAGGCATAAGTACAAAATAGAGATCATTTTAAGATTAAAAAAGGTAATTAAAAGGTAAAATACACATTGCTTTGCAAGTCAGAAATAACAGAATTCATATGAGTATCATTTCTGAACCTTTATCTTGAGCAAGTGTGCTGTTACACTGAAGAAAAGCAAGAAAAGAAATACAAAAATCAGAAAGGAGAGAACCAGAAGTTGTTAGTTGTAACTAACCCAAGGGCAGCTAAATGCAACAGTTAAGTTAGCAAACACCTAACACACACTAAAAATTTAAAACAAGGCTGCATTTGTCTGGAAACGTGCAAATAGTTCACAACATGAAGTTCCTTAAAGTGCTTTGGCTGGTGGACTACAAAACAGGCTCTGCCAGCAGATGCACATGGAGCAGCAGCTACAAAGCACAGCACTCCACCTGACACACAGCAGGCGGCTCTCCGTCCACACACCTGCATCTGGCAGAGCAGATCAAATGGAAAGGGACAGTATCACTTCAACACAATCCCTACGAGTTAATGAAAAATGAAGAACTGAAATCAGGTGGAAAAAACATGTTCACATAATGTGAAGAACATGCTTCAGCCTTTTCCATTCAGCAACCGGTTGCTCTCTATCTGTCAGTTGCATTTTCTATTGATACAGCAGATGGATACTGTTCATTTCTCTAAGTAAGTGACATGAACATGTCAACTGTCCAAACATACAATGCACCTATAAATGTGTATGTTATAACTTCATCAACATATGGGCAAATTAAGCTATTCTGTTCTACACGGCTCCTTCCACGAAACAGGAGTTTCCATAAACTCCAACCAATAAAGAAAAAACACTTTTAAACTAACTCTAATTAACTGAAAACAACATACTAGATAAATACAGTATTTTTATACAAGTTATGAGTTGCTTTGATATGTATTACTTCCTGGGTTTCATCTTTCAAGTTAGAAAATACTTTGAAATTAAAAAACATCCTTCCTTCGGCCAGTCATCTTCTCAAAGAAGTAACTGAGACAAGGTTCACCCCAGTGGATTTTTAAGAGATGCCAGGAGACCCCAGACAGTTTTGAGTCAGTGTCTAATGTGACTGTGCAACAGTAACCTGAGTTAGAGTATCCAAAGTTTATATTTGCCATACTGGTCTTATCAATGAGCACTGAAAGTCTCCAAGGCAATCAAAATCCACCACACATGCTTGTCAGTACAGACCTCATTGGTACTAATGCACTAAAGAATTATTACTATTTATGTAGTATCTCCATACAAGGGGTGCTGCACAACTTAAAAAGTGAGGATATACCAAGTCATGAACATCCAGAGCATTTCATGAAAAACTGCTGCAGCAAGAAACTGAATCAGAAGGTGGCACTGCTAAAGTGATAGGGCTTTCTGAAAGTTTTACCTATCTCTTCAAGTCAGCAGTGCATTTGGATTTCTCATGACAAAAATCTTTCTTTTATAAATAAATGGAAACATCAAAAACCTTCAAGCCTGAGCCAAGAACCCTCCTGCATGGGTGGGTTTTTGCTTGAAGGGACATTTCAGAACTTGGCTGGAGAGCAAGAAGATGCATGTCAAGTAAAACAACCACCACTAATAGCACTTCCCAAATCACAGGTATTCTTCAATGGCATTTACTAACTGAGAGAACACATTCCCAGATGAAGACAACACTCATGACATTTTCTTGTTTAAAGAGCAACTGAAGGCTATTCAGTGATAAGTTAGAGACACAAAGACATTTACTGAAAGTGGAAAGGCTTTCCAAAATTGCCCTTGATTAAGAAGCAGTTGAAATTACTTTTCCCTCAGTTTGTATCCACATTATACTTCTTATAAGGAATCCATATAAAGTTAGCACTCACAGGGGAAGAATCATTCTGTTGTTGAAGAGCTTAGAACAAAAGCAATTAGAAACACAGAAGTTTGCAAACCAAGACATAAAACAGTTAACAAATGCAGCCAACAGAAACTACCAAGAGTCATCAAAAATATAATAAATTACTGAAAAATGTCATATCTGACTCTTCCATTTACTAGTCACATTTTCATTAGAAACAGAAAAAACACCTGTTAAGGAGATTAAGGCTAGTAATATCACCTACAAACTAAAACTTACCCATTTGAAACACAGACTTGCTCCCTTTTCAACTGACAAGGGAAACACTCTTTAACAAAATGTTCCAATTATAATCTTTCTGTAGCTTAAATCTGAATTGCTAATATCACTAGCATGGAATCTTCATAGGTAACAGCTGAATCAATCCTGCTAGTAAATACTATATTGACCTTACAAATTCCTTCTTGAGCATCAGGGGGATATTATTTTGGATTTTTTAGCCCAGTGATAGACTTTGATGTGTTTTAAAGGATAACAGTTTTTTATTTCAAAATGGCTCCTTAAAAATAAGCTGGTATTTTTATTTTACATGCTGTCCAGCATCTTATATACTCTACCCTGGCATCATTAATAGATGTTATCGAAAATTGAGCAAGTTTTTAAATCTGTTCTGCACGCAAGATATTTACAATATAAATCAAAAAGGAACAACATGTTAAACCCTTCTTTACCTCTCAAAATCTCACTTTCAAGGCCTGTGGACAATCTAGACACAAAGAATTGAAAAGAATATTTTTATGTCCTTGTCTTGCCAGTATATCACAGAAAGAATAGTTTTACAGTAGCAGATATAATGATTTTCACAACAAGTTTCTCCACATCTTGTTGACTTTAGCACTTCACAACTCTCCTTTATCAGCTTTTACAGCATTTTCTGAAGACTTGCTTCGTTTTCTGCCTATGTTAAATTTTCTTTCATCCCCCACATGTATCATGTCTCTCCCCCTCTCCTTCAAGTTAAAAGCTTTATTTTGTCCCTCTCACAACTACCTTAAAGTAACTGTGGATTGGAAAGGTAAAAAGGTATTTATTTACAATCCCCCCACTAAGTTTCATCTGCACTGTTTCAAAGAATTAGCCTAATGTTTCAAAGAATACTTGCAGCTAAATATTGTTCAATTTTATCTTTAATTTTTTCCCCTTAATAAACTGTAGTTCTCATTACTTCTTTACTCTTCAGCTCACAATCTGCAGGATAGAAGGTGAAAAAAAACAAAAACAAAGTCCAAACAGCAGGGTTACAACATTCACTTCCTAAATTTGCTGTTGGTTCTTTCTCACAGTGTTCCAGTTTGCTGCCTCTCTGTTAGTATTGGAAGGAAAAGGGGGGTTCCTATCAGTTTAGCCAGTTAAATAGTCTCACCAAAGATAGATATGCAACAGGAACACCAAAAGTGAATATACAAAACAACTATACAGGTGGACAGGTTCAATCTCCTGTTGACAGCACCAAGTCATTACATTGATTCAGTGGCCATATGACACCTTATACGAACATACTAATGCCTGAGAAAACCTTTTAAGTGCTTGAAGTCCAGCAGATGCATAAAACGAGCCCCTGCAAATGTGATGCAAAGATCATCTATTAAGTGAACAATAGCAATTAAAAAAAATGTAAACTGTCTTCTCCATATACCAGAGGAAAACAAGTGAACTACCTCCTCATATACATCTATATACATATACTCCACATGAGTACCTGTTAAGTGTGAAGAAAAGGCCCTTCTAGATCCACCTTTGATTTGCACTGATACCCACCTTGAAAGAAGCACTAAGTTACAATTACTTCACAACTCGACCAAAGTATATCTGTTGTAAATTCCTGCATGCTTATTCTTCTGATGAAACCCTGAGACAGCTACAGCAAAAGCATATTATGCATACAGTCAAGTACACAATACAATTTTTTAAAAATATCTCAAAAAAAGAAGGTCAAAAATAATATTTGAGATGTGTCCTAGAACTAAGCCATGCCATAATGTTTTTAAAAACAGTTACATATAACTATAGTCCATTTTCCATATTAAGGTAAAATAAAGAAGCCAGAAGCATATTCTCTTTGCACTTGGGCTTACTTTTAAAAAAAAGATTTGCTGGACCTTATTTCAGTTCTTTATTGACTCCATCTGAAGCTAATGCCTTACTTAAAAAACATTTACCCAATGGTCATTGTATCTGCTTGTAAGCAGTAATAATAAAACATATCATCACTGCACTTAAAATAAATGGAAACACAAGCACATCTCCTGAGTTTTATCTAAAATATTAAAGAGTTCGTTTTCCACAAATCAATTGAAGCAGAGGGTATCCAGAAGGTGACTGCTACTTTTGGTGATGGTAAGACATCTAATGCTGCCCCCACTGGTGACCCAAAAGGCCCTCTCAGTGAGTTAATTCCCCTTGCCAATTCATCTCTAAAAAACTGCCCCAAAAATATTAGAACATTTTCTGCTGGCATTGTGAAATTAATCAGCTCAGGGAAAAGCCACACCAGCACCCAACAGGAGATGGGGAAGGGCTGCACAGCTGGGAGTCAGATTGCCCTTTTCATTGACAGCAAACTGTTAGATCAGCCTGATCCGCTTGTAAAAATGCACTCAAATCAAACCAAAATCTCCTTTCCCTACCTTCTGTTTCAAAGAGCTTCAAGAGAGGTTCTAAAGGCCCTGAGGAAAAGTTCACTTATTACTTCTTATGGAAAATATACACAGAACAATTTCCTGGGGCATTACTCAAGCAAAACAATGCTATCTCCAATGATAAGAAAACAAGGAGAGAGTGTTAGAGATTTTTATGTAAATAGTGTTCTGGATCTCAAACAGTACTATGGAGCAGTCTCTGAACACAAGCGAGCAGCAGAGACTGGGGGGGAAAGCCATGGTACTTAGTTGTCCACTAACCGCCCCCCCCCACCCCGTCTTCTCTAATTGAAACTGTGAACTTGGGTACAGAAACAGACTTATGCTCCACACAGACACTGGGGTCCCGGTCGGTCATCCCTTCCTGTACAAGGCTCATCACAGATGCAACTCAGAGCTGAACATGCCCTGCAGAGTTGCTGGTGTTACAGGGGCAAGTGCTCACAGGCACTAAATGCATATCCAGCCCCTGCTGCTAACCCCGAGGCAGTTAGAGCTCTATTATTCATTTCTTTACCACCAAAGACCACATTCCTGTTGGCTTAGTTCTGCTCTCCTAGCAGGAGCACTTGAAGGGAAGCACATTTTCCATATGCAGAAATAACGTGGACACTGCGAGCAACGAGAACGCTCACATCACTGATAAAATTAAGATCTCTTGTGCAGTTCTTGCAGATTTGACTTATACAGTTGGCCACTAAGACAGTTCCCCATTATCAGCTACCCTGCCTTACAACACAACCGAAGCACGCAAATGCAACAGGAGGGCACATTTCACACACCACAGGTACAGCTGCTGTTTGCAGTTCACAAAGGGCAGCCATGGCGTTCCCCTTCTTTAATGCTACAATCCGAATCTTCCAAGCTCAGCTTTCTGTGTTTTATTTGAATTGCAGTTTTTTGAAGATAGAAATTTTTAAAGCTGAAAACCTGTCAACTCTTAAATGCTACAGCAAATTTGAAAAAAATTGCCTATTCTTTTACTAACATCTATTAAGCGTTGTGATGCATACAATCAATATGCAAATACTACAACAAGTGAGTTGTGGTTTTCTTCTACAGTTCTAACAACCTTATACATCTAAAAAGACAGTTATGAAAGATTTCTAAAATACGTTGGCAACCATTCTGACAGAAACCACATATTTTAAAAGGCACATTAGAGAGCATATATTTCCAAGGTCCTATTTTCAGCTCTAAAACAAAGTATATACTAATTGAGTTAACATTTTGAAAGGTGACACAATAAATGTTTTAATAATCAAAAAAAGCCAACCAACCAAACAAACAAAAAACTAAGCCCTCATCACTTGAATTCCACACAAAATTTTTAGGCCAGATATAGTCAAACACAACTAGGTGGTGGTATAAAAATAATACTTCTATGCTTTTGATGCCAGGAATAGTTTTTTTGATTGGTTGGTTAGTTTGAGACCTTCTAAAATACTTTTACAGTTAAAAATAGTTGTCAGACTCAGTATTTCACCTAAATTTTCACTACAACAAAATCATTCCTAAACAGTATCAGTAAGGAATAGAGAATAAAAGAAAAAAACTAAACCCCACCTACTTTCAAACATATTTACAGGACAAACCACCTCAGGTTTAAAAACCTATTGAGTTCCCCAACAGTTTCATTATATTAAATTCTGTGGTGCATTAACACCACATCTGCTGACATTAGGCAAGTAAATGTTTACAAGTTTTTTCTCAAATAATTCTATTGTTTTATTACCTGTTTGGTCAGCACCTGCCTTCTGCAGCATACCCAGCTGGTAAACACAGTTCTTTTGCTCTATTCCAGCAGAGCATTTCATTCCATTACCACGATACAAAAATAGAAATAAGCAGATAATTTAAAGAGGATTCAGCTACTATCTGCTATTGCAAAAGCATGATCCCAGAAGAGACTATAAGTCTGCGTTTCGCAAATGATGACATCACAATATTAAGGGGCACTAGTCAGGCACTGCTGATTCCCACAAAAATCACTCGTATTAATCACCATTTGACACATATTTAATAACCAAGAGAGGAAAATTCATCTTCAACAGCAGAACTGGTGTATTCTGTTTTCTTTTAACCTGGCACAAAGACAATTCTATTTCTTCTGAAATAACATTTGAAGAAAAATTATTTAGAATTGAGAGCTGTAAAGAAACCAGAATAGAGCATAAAAGCAGAATTGATGAGATACACCAATGGAGACATTTAAGTTGTGCACATCACATATGAGGCTAAAAGACCTTCACCATCAGACACCACAAGCTTCTGATCAGTTTTCAAGCACATAAGGCAGTAACAGCCTTAACAGACCTTATTCTATAAGCAGCCTTCAATAGCCCATAGCATTACAACATTAACTTGCTCTAATTAGTTGTGCACAGGAACAACTTGTTTAACAAAACAGAACTGCCCTTGCTTTCCCCAATTGCTCATGTTACTCAACCTGACACACTGAAAAAAAAGTGGTTTATAATACAATCAGAAAGGCTGAGAAGTCTTTCCAAGGAAATCCCTTTCTCCACCATCACCACAAGGTTAATTCCATAGTTAAGGCGGTAAGTTCACCACCCAGTAAGATGGATGAATGTCACCACCTCCCACCTTTGCAGGTAGGAACATAAGGGAAAAAAATTTAAAAGCCACACGAAATCCTAAAAATAGCCAACCACACAGTAAACGGTGAAAACTGCATCTGACAGCCTTCAGGATCCAAGACATAAAGGCTCAAGTAGTATTTTAGTTGAAGGCAAAAATAAAAGTAAAATTGAATTTTCCATTGCCATCCAGCTGTACTATTCAAAAAAGGAATATAAACTAATTCTACTTTTTATTAGCACAATACACTGTAATATTTAGACATTAACAGGTAGTAAAAAAAAATCAAAAATAAATCTTCATACAAACAAGCTTACCCATGTTCTTAAGTCAAAAAATCTCTATACAATGTCCATATTTAACCTTGAACTATTTATATATTATATTTAAAATGTACAATCCTCAAAACAATAAAAAAGGAAAACATATACAGTTTTGAGATGAAAAAAACTGTTAAAAGGAAAGCCTTTGAAAACTTAGGGGATTTGAAAAAGAGGGAGAGAAAAGATGACACAAAACTCACACCCTGCACTGTAGTCACAGATCTCTTCATAGCATTCTTCTGTCTAGACAATTCTTAGTGCCTAATCTTAGCTACATTACAGTTTAAAAACTTAAACAGAAAATCTTATCCCAAAAAGAGGAAAAAAAGTCACACAGGAATGCAGAGACACGGAGAACATTTGAAATCCTGAAAAAATTGCTTCCAAATAAGCCACTAATAAATGACAGTGTGACAACAATAAAACAGTGCTGAAGCTAAAGATGCCATTATCATAGTAACTCTGATAAAAAAAGGCTTTTTTGTAATCAAATTTGCCAATTTAGCAAAATAATCATGATTTGAAGAAAAATATTAGAGATCAGTTTTTACCAGGTTGATGACATGGATACATACTGTAATCAGGATGTAAAACATGTGTCTCCTCATCTTCATCTATTGTCTGTCCCAATGAAAACAGTCTGACTCGTCTCATCCTCAGTAGCCTTGGAGAGCTTTCATGGGCAGTACTCCCAGTATTCGGAACTACATCACCAGAAACAGCAGTGGGAACAATTTTTTTCAGGAATTCCATTTTTACATGCCCTCTGTTCCCAGCATTTACTAAACTCAGCAGTTTAGCTCCACATTAGAGCGTGGCTCCCACATCAACTTCCTTGAGCACAGAGGTAGAACTTCTCCTAGTGATGTCACGTTAAACCTGGGTGGTGCCAACACCAGCACGTCAGCTGCCAGCCAGCTGCTCCAAGGCAGATTTTAAAGACGTCTAACTGTGTGGACTGATAAGAAAACCAAACAACAACACGTCTATATATTAACCAATGTATGCTAAACCCTGCACCCCTAGAAGAAACTGTATTTAGCACTGCAACATTTTAAGCACAAAGAAAATTCATAACACATTTTCAAATTCCTGTCTGACAGAGTTCAATAGCTCTTCATTTTCATGAAGTGTACTGTGTTCATCTGTATTTGAAAGATTACACTTATCACTCAGAATGTCTATACGCCAGCTTAACAAAGCGTCTAAATGACCATTTGTATTCTCACATAGTTTTAACTACTAACTACAAAGATATTCTGTCTTCTATGAAGTTTTGTTTTGTAGAAACTCTGATGCTATTTTTACCACTTAAAATACTCACACCATCATCCAGAAAACTACGAGTACAAAAATAACCTGTCAATTTTTCTCCAAACATCCACTTTATCCCTAGGGCTACTTCTCCTTATGTGCCTGGTTTAGCTGAGTTTTTTTATTTGGGGAAGTTTAAGCGTTGCTTTATATTTAGCTTAAAGAAGCCATTAAGAAAGATGCCTTCCATATAGAGCAGAGAGTTCATGGAGGAAAAAAACCAGGATACATTAGCATAGAAGAGTATTCCTTAAGGCTTTCTACAATTGGGAATAGAATATGTATCACTGTTCAATTTAAAGTATTCTTTTATTTACAAGACTTGGAGTGGAGATCCACAGACAGAATTCCCACCTCATGTACCACCAAAGATGGTAGACTCAGAGGAAATCCACCAATACTCAACATGTCAGTGGCAGCCTACATGCATCTGTTTTTATGAAAGCAGCTCAGTGTCCAAGACATTGCTGAAAGCATCCAACATAATTATCCAAGCTACACATGAAGCACACACACTATATACAGTCCTTAAAAGAAGGTATTTATCTGAAATGCATTACTATTGTCTAGGTCTTAAAAAAAAAAAAACCAACCAACCAAACAAAAAAACAACAACAGAATAACCTGTTTCAGTAGTTCAGTGCTTACAAGGGGCTTCTCAACCGCATTAAGTTATCAGTCTTACTCTGTCATGCCTGCGATTCAGAATGCCAAAACTTGAAGAAGTTCAATAAAGTTGCCACCTAAGACATTTTTCAAGTTCTACACAGACTGATAAAATTCAATAGCTTTTCTATTCAAAACTGCATTAAAATCCCCCAATGTTCAAGTCAGCCCATAGCCTGCTTGTAAATGAATAAATGTCTACACAATTTTTTCACTGCAGATTAATACAAAATTAAAAGACACACTGCTAGAATGTTACTTCCTACAGAGAGATCAAGCAGAAAATTCTCCCTATAATGATTTCATTCACAGTGTTTTTCCCACTAATACAAAGAGTTATACAGAAGGAAAGTGTGAGTCTTCGGAATAATAAAGATATCACAAAGACAATTTGTGATTATAAAAGATCATGAGTCATTACAGGCTCAAACAATCATTTATTCATAATAGCATTATTTTTTCTATAGAATTTCTTTTTTTGCCCTTGAAATCTTGCCACAATCCTACTTTGCAGTTTCTAGCATTTGGGAACAAGAAAGAAATTCAGATGCTTCTGTGAGAATGAGAATGCTTCCAGCCATCCACCTGCCAAACTACAGTTTGCAAAGATGGGGTAATCAGATATTTTGCTTTGTACCTAACTAACACACTCTGAAAGGTTAAACGAGATATCAAAATGCTCGTAGCCACACTATGAAGGTTTTATTATGCATGTGGACACAGGGTGGAGGTGATAGCTGAAGTGCAAGTACCTTATGCATCTTGCATTAAATGCATAAGGTGTGAGTTTTTACACAACATGTAGCATATGTGAATTAGCCATGAATTTTTAAAAAATTAAGGGCTGAAACAATGTTTTTTTAAAATGAGAAAATTTAGCAGCCTTTCAAGTAATAGGATATACAAAAAAACCACAAGCAAGGAATAAAAGCCACTCTCCGTACACATGATCATATTCCAAGATTAAACTTGATAAAGTAATAAAGCTTATACAACACAGATGTATCACAAAGCTTTTGACTGATTTTTTCCTTCAGGATGGCTTTTGTTTGACTCTTAAGAGAAGGACATCAAGAAGTTTTCTACAGAAGACAGTTGGGGATTTATATATATATATATATATATATATACACATTTATATATGTATATGGATGGATGGGGGCCAACTCCAGGACCCCCATACTTCATTAGATTCTATGAAAACAGTATTTTGCAAAAAATGAAGCCATGATACAAGGAGAAAACATGAGAAGTCTTACAATTGTTATATATAAAGTCATCTTTAAACTAAATAGAACAGGCTACAAAAGACATTGAAAAAATTTGAGTTATTCTGGAACCTCTGAATAGGAGACTTGCTCTTATACAGAATTATTATTTGCATTACAGTAAGTCCTTTGATGTCCTTCCATGTTACACTCAAAGGATGACTGATTTCGCACTGAAGTGCCTGCTGAAGTCATTCAGCCACAGTTCTTGACGTTTATACCACTTGCTGTGCAACACAGTGTCTGAGCTCCACATCTCTCACTAACAGGACTCCACATTAGCAGGATTTCGCATCGTAAGGGATTACAAACAGATCATGAAACATGCAGAAATACCACACTGGGAGCCCCGGGAGTGATCACAGGGTAACAGCACTTCTCAGAGCACTCTTTGGGTTAGATCTGTCAGGACACCAACAGCCAAGTTGTTTGACAGGGGTGCATAGGAAGAGCACCTACATGGGAATTGCACTGCAGCAAGTGAACCTGCTGATGACGGAACATCCCAAGAATGAGAAACACTTAAAAAACGGAAGTCAAGCAATGAAAGAAAGATCCACGTGAAAGGGAGCTACTTGCAAGTCACTTGAAATTCCCATCTAGAGAATTCTTAGAATTCGCAAAATAAGCAATAACAGTAGTAAAAGACAATTACAAACTTGACACCATACTGGGAAGTACAATTTTAGAAGACAGCCTAGATGCCCTATAGCCTACCATAAAACAGAGCATCGTTTGACAAGTCTCTTCCCGACCAAGCGTGCACTGGAAACGTGGAGCTTTGTAACAGGTTGCTTCTGGAACTACCCCACCCCGCCAGAGCAACGCCAGCCCAACCCAGCCCTACCTGCTGTCGGAGAGAGGGCAAAGTCTTCCTTTATATCTAACGCCTAAGATGGCAAAACAGATCCCGGGGGTTTGGATGCCGGTAGGAAGAGAGGTGCCCTGCAGGCGTCCCCAGATCGCTGTGCCGGAAGGGAATGCCGAGCTTCTGAGGGGGAGCCCCGCGCTCCGCGCCCCCCGCCGCGCTCGGCGGTCTCGCCCGCAGCGACCAGGCCGCGCCCACCCTCCTCATCCTCGGCCAGCTCCCGAGCTCCCGGCCCAGCCCGGCGAGCCGGAGTCAACAGGGATGCGCCTGTCGGTGCCGCACAGACGGCCCTGGCACAGGAGGAATGGGAACAGCGCCCGACTTCCCGGACCCCTGCAGCACGGACAGAAAACAAGTTCAGGCCAGCCTGGTTGGCACGGTGGGAACAAGTGTTCCAAAACACAGCCGCGCTAGGGAAACTTCCCTACTGGACCACACAGGAACTACTCTGGCCGTCACTCTCGCACCACCTGAGCTGGGACTAAGGCCCCTTCGGGAGCTACACACCCCACACTCACACTGTCAGACCGGGCTTCCTTACGGGCTCGACCCCAGGTTTTCCATAGCAGAGTGTCAGACCATGGAGTCCAGATCCTTAAAACAATTTAATAATGGTCCAATAACTAAATCACAAAATAACAGCGCGAGCTGGTGCCTCCGAGGAGAGACCCTGAACTTTTACACCCTCACAGTCTAATCTGGGGTTTTCCAGCTGAGCCCTCGGCTCCTGCTGTGTCTTTGAGTGTGCGGTCACTTGGCCGGCGCCACAGGTCCCCGTGCCCCTTGTTATGCAAAGCGTCGGCAGTTCACAGCCTCTTGCCTCGGGCTCCTGTCCCCCCCAGAGCTCAACCCGCAGCTGCACACCGAGCTACCTGCGCTCAATGTGTTCCTCAACAACCATTGGTACGACCCCGCTGGCAGAAAAGGCAGCTGGAGGCGTTCCTGTGCCAGCAAGGTGGAAGTTCACACTTCAAACCTTCTGAACCTGATGATTTAAAGGTCTTTTCCAACCTGAATTATTCTATAATCTCCACTTTATCTAAACACTTGGTGTGGCACATCTGTTGGCACACAAAACCTGTGCTTTCTCCCAGGTTCTCAGCAACAAAACCACGTTGGTAGGACAAAAAAA
>VXAY01003830.1:1090992-1130179 GCA_013399855.1 Oxyruncus cristatus | reverse complement strand
AGTCCGGCCCGCCCCCGGCACCGCCCCCGGCCCGCATCCCGGCCAATCGCCAGCCCGCGAGGGGTGAGCCGAGAGTCCGATTGGCGGCGCCCACCCGCTTCCCGTGGCCGCCATAGGCCGAGGCGGCGTTCGGTCCCGCCCCCCCGGGAGCGCCCCGGGGCACCGCCCCCCCAGGCCGCCCCGCCAGCTCCGGCAGCGGCACCGAGACCTCACTCCCCCCGGTCAGCGCTCCGGACCCCGGCTCCGTGCCGCGCGGCTTGCCTGGCAGGAGCGCGGCCTAAGGAAGCCTCCCCGCCCCCGGCGAGAGGAGGACCGACCGCTGCCGTTAAGAAGGCCGGTATCATCAAGGTAGCCGGGAATAAAACCGCCTTCTGGGCACGCAGCAGCAGCGTGGCTGGGGGACATCCAGGAAGTTTTCTGGCCACCGAGGCGATGGGGCCCCGCAGGGATTCCACCGTGCCGTGCCCGTGCCGTCAGGGCGCTCTTTTCTCCCATAGGAAGCGGTCGGAAAATCCGCCCTTCCCCCAAGCGAAAAAGGGCAAATACTTGTGTCTCGGCCAGCTCCACAAATGCTCAGATACCGCCTTTTTGCCAGGAATTATTCGCGTTGTTCTACCAACGCGAGCCGCCGGGCTCCCCCGCAGGAGCAGCCTGGCTCCCGGGAAGCCTGCGGGGCAGGGAAGGGAAAGCTGGTTTATCGCAAGGTTTATCGCAATGCAAGTGACACTGGCAGCGAGGCAAAGTAATGAGATAATTCATATCTCCCTCAGAAAATTCAGCTGGCGCTGGTGGGACGGGACAGGATTTCACTAATACAACAGGTCTGGTCGCTGGATGTAAATGTAACAATGTATTTCTAAACAATGCAAAGATTTGGGAGACAATGTTAATAGAAACAGTACCAACATTAACATTTTAAATAGTTAAAAAGTAACTATATTTTCTGTTGAATTGCCTCAAAGCTTCCGGGCTTGAAAAGAAAACAAAGGGGAGGAAAAAGGAAAAATAAATACACTTCGGGCATGATAAAATAACACGAGATTTGCAGAACAGTATTAGAAAGAATCCTAAGTCACCATTTTCCTACTGTTAAATATAAGCCTGTCTTGCAAGTCCTGTATTATAATAAGCATATCCAACACAACCAGAACTGAGTGAAAAGTATGCTTTTTACAAACCACAAGTGCACCACCACAACAGTTGGTACAGTTTCTGGTAGGAGAAGTTCAAAGTTCTGTTACACACTTTGTACAATTCTAGGGTTTTTGGAGTAAAAAGTCCCTTCGCGCTCAACTACTTATGTCCATGTGCTGCACATCCTTCAGGCAGATATTTACATCAACTTGCAGAAACCACTAGGAAAGGAAAGCAAGAGAGGAGAAAACATAATGAGATATACTGGTAGCTGAGAAGAGGTTAACTCTTTCCTGTAGATTTAAGAGTTTTGTGGAGTATTTTTTATTGTATTATAACAATTGTACCACAGTCTAATGTTGGGTGATAGAGCACCTAACAAGAAAAACAGGATTCACTGCTACTGGTGTTGTGCATCACTTCAGATATTTGGGTGAAGCAAAGTACGTCACAAGTTGGTTCTGATTTTGAAGTTATCCCAAGTCAGGAGCTCAGTCTGATCTTCCCAATAAATGCATATACATCCATGGAATGGAGAGGAGCAGCAGAACCTCAACACCAATGAAAACCAGACCACTGGTATTTAATCCTGAGCACCTGAACTTTAGAGGATGTACAGTGACACTACTATCAAAACCCAAATTCTCCTGTTACCTGCCTGCTTTACAAAATAGCCCTAAGGACTGGTTAACATGTAAAGCACTTCACAAAATACATTACAGTACCAGTTAATAGCAATTATTATCTATGTGGGTAAAGTCCTCACTAATTGAGGCTTTGACTATCAGCTCCACAAAAACACCCACTCTTGGTTCTTGCTGATGTGCCATAATGCTTCAGGCAAATAACTGATTCTTTGTTTGCCACCAGTTATAGTAGTTACAACAATGGTCTTTTTTTGGTATGAGGCGCTGTTATTCACTCATTGGAGAGAGACTGATTTTTCCAACACAGTCCCGTTAACTCTTGGCAGCCACTGAGGAACCAGAACCTCTCAGCTGTTACATTTTACTGTATTGTCCAGAGCACCAAGTCAAAAAACAACAGCAACAAAAAACCAAAACAAATAAAAACAACCCCCCCCAAAAAAAGGCAACCCCCCCCAACCAAACAGAAAAAATCACCATTCCAGCTACATACTCGAGTACATACACCTGCAGTACTTGTTCTGTGACTTTCCTTACCAGATCAGCTTTTCCCCTATTCTTTTACACATCTACTTGTTTTAGTTATGCCTCACACATTACCATAAAACTAAACTAATTTGTTAGGCCACCTCTTTGAGTGGATTTGTAGAGAGCCTTCTAACAACTGTTAACAAGGGCATGAAAAAAATTATCAGAAAGATAAGCTTTTAAAGCACTTGACAGACTGCATATAACTCTCCTTGCTAATTCTTTGAGCTCCGGCTTCAAGAGTTGTAAATATTAACCAGTTACTTTGTTTTGCAAAGTACTTCAATTAGAAACCATGTGACTTTCACACCTTTCAACTTCTTGTTAAGGTAAGTAACCGGTTTGTTTTAAAAGAATTTTACCCTTTGAAAGTTTTCCTTTTTCCTCTTTGAGGCATCTCCTTCACAAGAAATAAGTTCCAATTTCTAAATATTAGCTATGAAGTTTCTGTATTATAGTATTTTGAATCTCAAATATAGTTTTCATTCTTAGATGATACTAAGTCATAAGAGATAAAATGTTTAAAAACATAGATGAGTTTTAATACTTTTAAAAATAATTTTGACTCCTAAAGCAGTCCAAAAATACGATTTCATGCTTTCAAAAAATTATCTATCAGTTTTGTAAATCTAGCCTTAAACCTTGCCAGAGAGCCACATTTTATGTTTATCAGAAGGACTTGGTGATACCATGACCGATTTTAAACTGAAATTCTCACAGTTGCATGAAAGATGGCATGAGCATAAAGGAAGTCATAGAAGTAGAGCAGATGTCAGAAACTGCGTCCTTGTTAACATTTATTTCTATGTATGAACTTTAAAAAAGGGCTTGAGTATAGAGAATGAAGTGGTAAGGATATGCTCTGTGCTGCATATGGCCCTACAGCTGCAGTTCTAAGAGAACAAATGGATGTGTGTAGCCAGGTGAAACCTTTAAGTATCTCAGAAACAGGCTGTGCTAGGTAAGATTTTTGAAAGGATGGTAAACTCACCAGTTTGCTGTATGATTGTAATTATGTTTTCCCCATTAGAAGTTTAAGGAACTTGAAGACAGTGATGTGAGAAAATTGCATGGATAACTATTAATTTTACAATGGAGAAGCAAAACAGCAGCTCGTTATTTTCTTCACTGAAGGAGGCTGATTGCCATTTCCTCCCCATTGAAGCTCCACGTTTAGAGGATATGCAGTTCATAAACATGCCCTACCCCACAAAAGTGCAGGCTTTAAAAACCCATTGTACTCTTTGCCTAGAATGTCCTGAAACATAACAGAAAAAGCATGAAATAAATTGCCTTAAGTATGCTTGTAGTCCCATAAATAAAACAGTCATGAGCTGACACGGCCAAAATCTTTTGCCTTCCAATTAATAATGTGCATAATGGAGGGTTATGTATTGGACAGTGCTTAAATAGTATGGGCCCAGGTGGCAGGCAGAGATAAAGACTGCCTGACAACACCTATTACTTCCAATCTCATGCAAATTAGAAATGTATTTATGGTATGATTAGAGCTATGAATTAAGAACCCCACTATCCACAGTTTCTGGTTCTATCCACCCAGCTTATTTCAAGAATCCAGGCTCAGAAACCAATCTCCTCTACAGCTTTCATTAGTCCATCTGTCCTAGGTTCTTCACATATTCACTGTGTTCCTTTTATAGTTGCATTCTCTACTAATTTCAGACACCTTTAATCTTGAAAACCTTCCCTCTGCTGTCTTCAGGCATGGGGCCTTTTTTGTACAGCCATCAGAAAGCATCAAATTAAGCTAAGTTCCAGGATAAAGAGACAATAACTTCCTCTAGGAAAGGCTAAATGGGAGTGGTGCATTCCAAGGGCAAGTACGGGCAGATCAGGATGTGGTGAATTCAAGCCATAGTACTGCAAGTTTACAAGAAAATGCCAAGGCATACACTGCACTACCAAAACATATTTTTATTTTTTTTCCTTAGCTTTTCCTGATTTCCATAAACGGCAATCACCCGCTAAAGCTGCCATTTCTACAGCATTAGCTAGAGGCAAGCACCCTCCTAGTCTTCCACTTCAATACAATCCCAACCACCAAATTTGTATCACTTTCGAGCTCAGAGTTGCCCACCACGCCCTTGCTTAGTCCAGATTCAGATAAACTCTTTTTATAGGCAAGAGACTTTTTCGTTTTAGGAAATTCTGGACACGCATCTTTACCAACCGGTTAACAAACCTGTGGGCAACATACCTATTCGAGCTAGGCACGGGCAGACAAAAGACTTTTGCTACCCTCAATCAAGACCAACGAGCCGGTCGCCAAGCCGAGCCATGCCGTGCCCGCGTTATCCCTGTGCCAATCCAACCGGGCCGGGAAGGGCCGCCCTCCCCGGGACTCACCGCTCTGCGCATGCGCAGCGTGCCCCAGGGCGCCGCGCGCAGTTCCGGGTCAGGGCGGCCATGGAGGCCGGGCAGGGCCCCGGGCCCGGCGGCGACGCGGCCCAGGTAACTGCGCTGCTCGGCCGCGCTGCGCCGGGGACACCTGCCGGGGTAACGCGGGGGGCTCGGGCTCGGGGCCGGAGAGTGGGGGTTCCTGTCAGCCGCTCGGCCGCCCCTCCCCTGAGCTCCCCGCAGGCACGGTGCCCTTGAGGCCTTGGGGGCCGGGCGGGGGCTCCCGGCAGGAGGTGAGGAGGTGTTCGTGTCTAAACGTGAGCCAGCAGGGTGCCCAGGTGGCCAAGAAGGCCAATGGCATCCTGGCTTGTGTCAGGATTAGTGCGGCAAGCGGGAGTAGGGCAGTGACCATCTCCGTGGACTCGGTTCTGGTGAGGCCGCACCTTGAGTGCTGTGTCCAGTTCTGAGCCCGTCACTTCCAGAAAGGTATCAAGGTGTTGCAGCGTGTCCGGAGAAGGGCAGTGAAGCTGGCGAGGGGTCCGGAGCACAAGTCCTGTGAGAAGCGGCTGAAGCTGGGGTTGTTTAGGCTGGAGAAGAGGAGGCTCAGGGGAGATGTTATCACTCTACTACGAAAGGAGGTCGTAGCAAAGTGGGGCTTGGCTGCTTCTCCTAGGCAGCTGGTGGCAGGACAAGAGAAAATGGCATCAAGCTGTGTCAGGAAAGGTTTATGCTGGACATCAGGAAGAATTTTTTCACAGAAAGGGTGTTTAGACATTTGAATGGGCTGCCCAGGGAGGTGGTGGAGTCACTGTCCCTGGAGGTGTTTAAGGAAAGACTGGACGGGGCACTTGGTGCCATGGTGGAGTTGACATGCTGGTGTTCAGTCATAGGTTGAACTCCGTGATCTCAGAGGTCTTTTCCAAACCAACTGAAGTGTGATTCTGTGTTCCCCCTGGTGCCACCGGCCTTCTCACAGCTCTCCCAGCCAGCTGCTGGTCTGGAAGCATGCCCGGCTGCATGGCTCTCACGGTGGGAGAGGGTCACACACCTTAAGCAAAAACCTCTCACATGCTATGGAATCAGCTGGTCAGCTCTCACTGAATACATATGTGGGAACCAACAACACGTGTTGTGTCACTGAAACCCTGAGAAATACTTAAAGAAGGCAGTTCCTGACCTGTCAGATGTCATCTGTTTGGAAGGCTGGTTGCAGGGACCAAAGCAGGCTTTTCTGGAGAAAAAGAAGTGAGCTGAGTTGGGACCTGACTATGCACAAAGTATTTTCTGCTCTCTCATATGGTTTGTAGAAGCGCTGATTTTTTTAAATTATATATTTCATGTGACGTTTATGGATAAAAGCCACCAGTTTCTTAAGTATAGAAAATGGGTGAAACTACAGAAACTACAAGGTGTGAAAATTAGATATTAAGTTTTTTTTGATTGAAGAATCCCTGCAAACTTTTCTTTTACTTGT
Source organism: Oxyruncus cristatus (assembly GCA_013399855.1). Taxonomy (NCBI): domain Eukaryota; kingdom Metazoa; phylum Chordata; class Aves; order Passeriformes; family Cotingidae; genus Oxyruncus; species Oxyruncus cristatus. Next base: position 1,124,038 of record VXAY01003830.1, on the reverse strand, counting down.
TCTTTTCTAATATATTTCTTTAATGAAAGAGGGAAGTACCTAAGCCTTATGTGCCAACAGAGGAGGAAAGAAGACTCCTCAAGGAGTGTGCTGAAGAGAGTGCCCGGTATAGGGGTAAGTTCAGTTTTTTGGTAAACTTGTTTGCTTTTCTTCTACCCTTACCTTTTGCTGTTATCTGAAATATTAAGGAGTGCCTGGGTCAGTATATCACAACAGTTCATTAACAAGCTTCATATGGTCTAAAATTGCTTCCCAGTAAATGCTGATCCATGTAGTGTTTACTATTATTAAGAGTTTGCAGGACAGACTTTCATGAAAGGTGCAACACAATTTCTAAGTTTTATTTTTGACAACAAGATCCATTCATGTTCTAAGTTAAAGTGCTTATTCAAAGTCTGAAAATAAATCTAATTAATGAGTCTCTTGTTTATTTATGTTTCTGATTTTTTTTTGTTATTTCTGTATTTTTATTTTCAATTTTTATTGTTATTTTTAGCATGCAAAAATGAAGCAGTTTAACTTCTAACCATTGGTTATTATTCACTCAGCTCAACTTTGGGAAAAAATTTCTGTGTCTCTGCAAAACCAGACGTTTGGGCATAATTTCTGTAGTTTTTGTACACCTGATCACAAGGTCTGAACAAGCCTTCTGATGTGATTGTTACCTGCTGTTTTATTGGCACTAGTAGACTGCTCCTGATAGGTGACTTGACAGAAACCAGGACAGGTGAAGAATTTAGCAGCTGATTTGCTAAATTTAGCAAACTGGGGCTCTGATTTTTCCTGGGAGTCAGTACTTTCAGAGGCAGCTTCTAAGGTATTGTAATTTTGAATTAATGAATCAGATATATGCTTTGTCTTTCTCCATTGTTTTGGCATCTCCTCTTCCACTTTTGTAGAAATACTTGGAAACGTTCAGCATGTTTGCTAAAATGTAGCCATTTTCTGTATATTTGTGTAAGTGAAAAGAGCCGGGTCCGTTAGTGGTATGATGACAATTGGTTATGGCTTATTGATAATCTCTCTTCTGGAAGACAAAGAGGGGATGGAGTTGTTTGCTATTCCTGAGGTGTTCTGCTGCTTGGCAATGTAACTCATTGCCCTGTGGGTCTTTACATAGTCACTGAAGAAACAACATGAAGGTCCTGTTGAGAAGCCCTAACTTAGTTTCTTGAGTTGTTACTTTTTAGGGAGTTAAAACAGTAATTGAGAATTTTGGAGGGGGTGGGAGGAAGGGAGTGTGTGTACTGTGCTGTTATCTCACTGGGATAGCCTGAAGCCCATCACTATTTTCTAGGTCTCCTGTCTTTGTTTCCTTAGATTTTTGTATTGACTATATTAAATACCTATTGCTTGAACTTCCCTTTGCAAGAGGTATGGGCTGTCTATGTGACTGCCCTGAAATCCTCACCTTGTAGTGTATCAGTTTTTGTTATTCACTGATGTTACTATAAATTTGTGTATTTTCAGTTTGTTTATTCAAATTTCAAGCTGTAGCAAATTTTTTACCCATTCTTACAAACCCTCTGTGTTTTGGCATAGTTTCTACTGGCAGCTTCTGTTTCATAATTCAGTCTAATATATGCTATACTGGAGTTATTAAATTTTAATCACATTATCATACAACATAAATTCTAACACTGTTGAAAATTCACACTCTAATCTATAACTTTATCCTTTGCACTTTTAATCTCACTAAAAAAATCAAATCATATTGATACAAGTTTTTCCCCATAAAACCATTTTGATTAGGGTACATTATATTTCTGTCCCTATGTGCTATTGATATTTTTTGCCTTCCGTTATTTTTCCTAGGTTTATTTTGTTCCTGAAGCAGAAAATTACTCTTTGCCCATAGCAATGAAAAGTATTGATATTTTTTGCTTTATTAAGCTTGGTGGGGTTTTTTTCTTACAGTTGAGTAATTATTCGTATTTATTTTTATATATGAACCAAATTTTCATTTAGCTATTATTCTTCTCATTTCCAGTTACCATTTCAGGTCACTTATATGCTCACATACTAGTGGTTGTTTCCAAGGGTATAAACTGTCTTTGGTGTCCAGAATATTTGTGTTTGGCCTATAAATCATTTCAGACTTCTAAGAGTTAGACTGAAGTCCTCTGTAATAAATTCTTTTGAATGTATTTTTCTTAACACACCCTCCCTTCCCTTTGTTTGTTTTTTTTCTTTTACAGTTCAGCTTCAAATCTGCACTGTCATTCTATATCTCAGAAAATCTAGAACTCTAAATTTTGGAAAACCTAGGTCTGGAATCTCTAAAAGCATGAGATTTTTAATAGATTGGCAGATTTTATTCTCTATTTTGAAGTGTTGCTCTAATCTTGCCTTGAGCCAAAGAGCCAATACTTTTACTTAAAAGTCATATTTACCCTAAAATGCTGGTTGGACTCCATACCTAGTTTAGACTTTTAGAATTTGTGAGGGAATAAACTGTTAATTTGGAAAGTATATTTTAATACTATGACGAATATCATTTGTCTTCAGGTATGAACTTAATCAGCAAATTGTGTGCATCAAAATACTATAAACATCTATTGCTGTTGCAAAAATTTCTCTCCTAGGTAACTTCTACAGTCTTTCTGTAACTTCTACATTTTCACACTTGCATAAAATTAAATTTCATTATGGCATATCAAAATCTTTTATGTAGTTAACGTCAGTCTTCTGTCATGTTTGTTATTTCATTGTTCCTGTATCTTTTGTAGCGATGGTGGTCTTTATGAATAGTTGCAAAGTTAATTTTCACAATATAATAATTATCATTGCTTCAAATAAGCATTCCTTTTGTTTCTTGCGATCTGCAAATACTTCTTGCCACCTAAAGTCTTTCAACGTGATAAAATTGACATGAACTGTTAAGCTGATTGTGATAGGCACTGATAGTCTTCAATGTTTGTTGTCTTCTCTGCATTCCTGGCCCTAACCCCAAGTTGTATAGTTTGACCTGTAAGCTACAGAAAAAGTTGCCCTGTTTGCTGGTGAATAAAACATATTCCTTAATTTTAATCAATTTGATTTATAGCTCTGTAAGAGTTAAACTTTTTCCGAAGTTCTTACGTTAAAACAATTTCAAGACTTTTGGTTATCAAAAATTTTGGGGGGCACAGGCCTCTATGCCTTCTGTCCTGAAGAACTGTGTATGCTCTCTAAAGTTCTGTGTGTTGATGCTGTAATAGTTGTAGCTAGACCTGGAGTCTTGTCTGTAGAGCTTTATCCCCTCTGACATTGGCTTTTGTATTTTATGAAGTATGAAGTCTAATGCTGACAGGATGACTCATTAACTAGTACCACATAACTTGTAGTAGGTCTTAAAAACTGGAGTTTGATAATTTATATACAAATTTTTAATGATATATATCCTTATATTCTTATACAAACGAGCTTAGTAAGGCATAGCAACTGTCATTTTATCGCATATTTTGTTAAATGTGACTGGAAATACTGAAAATCATATTCTAAGCAACTTCTTTTCTTCTTCACAGCTTTTCCTTTGGCTGCAGTAAGCATGCTTGGTACTAGTTTCTTAATTAGAAAAGGTAAAGTGTAAAAATACTTTGGTTTCATTTGGAATCACTCAGGTGAAATATATTTTTCTTGTTAGTAAAGTTACTATAATAATATAATGTCTAATCTACTTGTAACTAAAAGAAGTTCAGACTGCAGCTACATGACTTGAAGTTCCTCAAACTAAAGGAGCTGAACTTAAATGAAGATCATGTGCATTTCATGTTGTGTGACAAATGCAATATCTCACTGATTGTGAAATAATATGTTCTACAGTGTGTAATACATTATGATTAAATATGATTGAAGGTTTAATTCTTAGATTTGTTAATTTTATGGGGAACTCAGATGTTGGGTAGGGTTATTTTTTCTAAGTGTAAAAGAATAACCTGCTACCTACAAACATAGCTACAGAGTAACCTACAAACATAACTACAGTTGAAGTTTTTCAGCTTTAGTTTAATAGCTGATTACTAATTACTTCGATTCTCATTTTCAGGTGTTCTAAGAGATAGCTCAAGATTTGGCTCTTTTATGAAAGTTGCATGTAAGTAAAAGCTACATATAAATTCAGCTTGTATTCATGCCCTGTGTTCTGGACTCTTACATAGGTGTAATTCCCATGAGACCAGCTGGCTGATTATTGTCACTCCATTCTAGTAGAATCATAGAATATCTCAATTTGGCAGGGGCCCATAAGGACCATAGAGTCCCAGCTCCTTGCTCCTCACAGGTCTACCTAAAACTAAACCATATGACTAAGAGTGTTGTCTAGATGCTTGAACTCTGGCAGGCTTGGTGCTGTGACCACTTCCCTGGGGAGCCTGTTCCAGTGACTGACAACACTCTCAGTGAAGAACCTTTTCCTTATGGCCAGTCTGAACTTCCCCTGATGCAGCCTCATACCTATCACCTGTCACCAGATGGAGATCAGCACCCTCCCCCTCCACTGCCTATCTTGAGGAAGTCGTAGGTGTAGACTGTGATGAGGTCACCCCTCGTTCTTCTCTTCTCCAAGCTGAACAAACCAAGTGAATTCAGCTGCTCCTTGTAAGTCTGGTCCTTGAGACCTTTCACCATCTTGGTCACCCTCCTCTGGACATCTGCCTGGTGCCCCCCGAGGACATGGTTGGCCCTCCTGGCTGCCAGGGCACTGCTGACTCACTCAACTTTCCCTCAACCCAAACACCCAGTACTCTTTCCACAAGGCTGCTTTCCAGAAGTGGGCCCACGGGAACCTCATGAGGTTCAGCAAGTCAAGTGCAAGGTACTGCACCTGGGTCGGGGCAGTCACAGATGTGAGTAGACGCTGGGAGAAGAAGCCATTGAGAGCAGCCCTTCTCTTTTGATGCAGCCCAGCATGCCATTGGCCTTAGGCTGGGCTGCATCAAAAGAGGAGGGACCAGCAGGGGGAGGGAGGTGATTCTGCTCCTCTTCTGTGCTCTGGTAAGACCTGGAATGCTGCATCCATGTCTAAGGTCCTCAGCACAAGAAAGAGGTGAACTTGTTAGAGTGGGTCCAGAGGAGGCCATGAAGATGACCAGAGGGCTGGAATGGATGGGGCCCTGAGCAACCTAGTCTAGTGAAGGGCACCCCTGCTCATGGCAGCAGGGTTGGAAGTAGGTGATCTTTGAGGTCCCTTTGCAACCCAAGCCATTTTATGATTCTGTGATTTATTCAGCGTCTTTGAATTTGTGCTGTACGTTTTGTACAACTTTTGTTTATAAGCTTTGTATAAAATTGCTTGATAAATGTAGTGTAATCATTTAAGATAAAAACATTGTAAATAGATACTGTACAAGCTTACTTTAAATTACATTGCCAGAATACACCCACCCCTCCCTTCCTAATTTGAAGGTCTTTTCTCTTGTATCTCACGTGTCCCATTCAAGCTATTTTAATGCCTTTTTTTTTTCCTGGACATTATATATATACAATTGTAGGAAAACAGCAATTTCATGTGAATGATTTTTGGATTAAGTATAATCAAAAATAAATTAATAAATTAACCTTTTCAATGTAATACAGGACAGTAAAACAGGAAGTTGCCATCTTGCCAATCTGCCCAGATATAGCCAGTTTACTTCAGTGGGAAGAGGGTAAACCCCATGATTTGTGGTGAAGGAAGTTTTGTTTAAGCAGATAAATGAATGTGAGAGACTAGGGCTCCCAGTTGTTTATGCGAAATTCTGCTTACTTTCTCTGAACACCAAACAATGGTATAACACAAACATTTCTAATAAATAATAGAGTTGCAATTTCCCTGATCACTCCTACACATTTCTTGTTAGGGGCCACAGTCCCCCTATTTAACAGAACTAATTTTTTGAAATTGGGGAGAAAATAAGGTGCAGCTGGACTAACCAGGATGTTCTGCCCACAGGAATTACTATACTTTCCTCAGTAGTCTTCTAGGCACTCTGCCAATTTACTGAAAGGTCTAATTAGTCATGGTTAATATGCTACATGACAACATCCCTTCAACATAGCACAGAGCTATTGGTGTTCTATCTGTCTTTGACAAAAAAGGGGAAGATCCATATGTACTTCATGTTAGTCTGCCATGGGACCTGTCCTGTTTTATCCATCTCTGATCAGCTTCTCTAAGATCTTGTCACAGTGAATACAGAAGAAGCAGAGAACAACAATATCTAATTTACTGTGCTAACTTCAAAAATAGGATCATGTGGCTGTTAGTTCTGTAATAAGAGAAACCAAATATTTTATCCAGTAATTACTTTGAGTGAAACATCTTCCAGAGTGATGCTTCCACTTTTTTTGACTGGAAGGCCTCAAGAAAAGGAGGCTTTCTCTTTGTAATTTATGCAAAAGATTAATCACCTTTTCTGCTTAGCTTTATTTTGCTAAATATTTAGTTTGAATTCTTCTTAAGCTGATTTAGGGGCTTGTAATTTTTCCCTTTGCACATATTTATAGTATTTGAGGTGTCTTATTTTTGTTTACCTGCCAAACAGCTAACCCTTTACATTTCTTATTTGTGAACTTCACTCACAGTTGTAGCTGTTTTTCTCTTTTCCCTTGGAAAAGGATTTTTAACCTCCTTTTGAAAATACAGACATTAGAACAGGAATCACAATTTCAGTACCAGTACAGCAGGCTGGGGCAAAATCCCCTTTTCTGTTTATTCCCAGGCAATGTAGAGTGTGAGAATCGCAGACAATTAATGTACTGGTAATTAACTCTGTCTTGACTTAAAGGTGATTGAGACTCTTAAGTCTTTATATGCAGGAAATACTCATTGCATATGAAAGAAGGTCTAGTCATTTTCTCTTACAAAGTCAACAAAACTGTTAATTGCAGTAGAATCCTTCATAGTCCATTTGACCCACTCATAAAACTTGAAGGAGCCAGCTGATGGAAATCATAAGTTTTAAGCCCAGAAATAACTATCTTGATAATTTAGTCTTGTGTCTGTGCAGCAGATGGAAATAGCTCAAGCACTAAATTGAAAGTGTTTGCCTGGTGATTGCAAGGGTTCAACTAATTTCTTTGCCCTCTGGCAGGCAAACTATAGAATCCCCTTCAGAAGATGCTGGGCCTAAATGCTAAGGTTATTTAGACCTCTGCTCATACTAGTGAAAGCCTTTGCAAGATCTGATTGTTCTACTGGATTAAATTAGGAGAATTTACTACCTTTATTCCTAACTGTTTTATCATCTTTGATAGTTAATTGTGATTTCTGGATCTTAGGAAAAACTGATGCAATTATTTTTCTTTTTTTGTCACCTTTCATAAAGTTCTAGCTAAAATCATCTGATGTTCATGCCGTGTCTAAATCATTGCTTTCTGTCTCTCTTTAGCTGTTGCATTTGGTGTTAGTACCCTTTGTCTGCAGAAGAAGCAGAGATAATTACTGCGTGGTTTTGGTTCAGATCTAAACTGTTGGGTTTTATTCTTTCATTCAAGATACTATATAATTTATTTGATATGATTATTTTAAAATTATGTTGAATATTATGGCATATAAATCCATCTTTTTTTCTTTCTAAAAAGTTGCTGGAATGTGTGGATACCTGGCTGGAAAGATATCTTACTTGCCAATCTGTAGTGAGAAATTTAAGAAACTGAAGGATTCTCCGATAGGAGATGTTCTACGGCAAGCTCAGAGACATAGTTCGCCCAAGTAAGAATTTAATTATCTTTTAAATTTAAAAACTTATTCTTGAATAGGGCATTTAAATATTAACAGATCAAGACTAGTTTTGCAGCTTTCAAAGACTTCCGGAGCTGCACCTTCCCTCATTCCCCATTATCCCAGATCTACCACTTTCAGGAAACTGTATCTGTATCAGTTGGCAAAGTATAAAACATGCATTTTGAGCTCTTTGCATACAACTAATCATTTTGAGGAGTAGAAAAAGAAACATTTTACTTAGCAAACCATATTCCTTGTAAATTAAAGAGTTTTTTCCATGGAATTTACTCACAGTAGTGTGACAGCACAAGTTGCTTCCTTAGTTTAGAAGTACACTAAGTTAACTGAAATAAAATAGTGTTACATTCTGGCAGTTTTTCCCATAGTTTAGTTGGATTCAAGTAGGAAAAGGGTGGAAATGATTTCAGTGTTTATCAAAGGAAAGAACTCAGTAAACAATATCAGTGCAGGAAGAAGCATGGTGGTCAAACTTTCTGCTGTTTGTTTAAATCCTTTACATCTGTAACAGCATTATGCTGTACATATGAGAAACTCATCAGGTTCTTAAAACTATTTCCTGTTTTCTTCCAGAATGTTTTCTACCTCAACTGGTTTTTAATTGCAAGCTGCTTTCAGAATATCTCAATTAAACCCTTGATTCAAAACTGGGAGAATAGTGTTTGGATAGTGAGTAGTGGTCCTCCTATGTACGTGCTAAGATTTGTTAAATGTTTATAAAGGATTTTATTAAATTCTTAAAAACTATAAATTCTGATTTATTACAGTTTTTATTTTGTCTGCAAGGTTTACTTTTATTCTGAAATATTTATGGGTTTATGACCCCAAACATAATTTTAGGAATTACCTCTTCTTATGTTTACTGTATAGAATCAGCTGAATTGGAGCTAGACTTGTCCCTTCACCCCCCTCCAGTTCCTAACATGAAATTGTTATGATTATTAACTGTGTTTATTCTATATGAGAACTTGTTTAAGTGCCATCATCTGCTGCACCAGTAAGTCCATTCAACCTTTAATGGCCCATGCCTTTGTATCTGTAACATTTCATTTTCTAAGTAATAAATTCCTTTTTCTTGGTTGAATGATTAATTCAAATTAATGTCAGTTGCATTATTATCCCTACACGCTACCCTTAGGTAGCAACAGAAATCATTACACATTCATGGTCATTATATATCTACTAATTAATGTATTTTGGTAATTTGATTTGTAGTTAAAAATTGGTAGGGAGTCAAAACATTAGATAGTTCTTTAAAGCTGTTTTTCCATATATTTTAGAAACATAATTGAGGCAATAAAATGGCTTCGCTCCTTATGGTTATTGTGAGAATAAAACAAAGACTAATTGCAAATGTTTTTCATAGGAAGCTAAGCAGAAATTAAAAGATAAATAAATACCCCAGAGGCATTCTTGATAGAGGGGCATGTTGTGTACTGGTTTGCAGGGCCATACCATGACTATAGCAAATGCTTTAAAGTATCTGCCACCAGTTTCCAGACTATTCTTTATATGATTTTGACTTTCTCTCCCAAGGGAAAATTCAGTAGTGTTTCTGCAGAATTCAGCAACTTGATAAACTTTCATAATTTAATTTCCCCAAGACAGCTGTTCATTCTCCTTCTGTTCGATACTGATCAATTACAGCAGCTTCTATTGATAAAGGGTTTTAAATTGCAAATTCTTCCTAAAAGGCCTTTAACTCAAGTTCATACCAGCACTAGTTACATGGGCACACCCTGTACTATTTGTATCTGATAAAGGTTTTTTGCGTGAAGATTCCTTGGGGGAAAGGACTGTCATTTTAGTCTTGTGAAGTGCAATATGCCTAATCTCTTTTCTCTCCTGTTCTGGAGATTTTCAGGTATGAGTTAAGATTCTGTGAGGAAGGGATGAGTGTTGGGGAGGGGACTATAGAGATCTTTGCAATGTAAAGGAAAACACCCGGAACATCCCAAACTTTTTTTAACATGATGATTCATTTGGAAACTAAACCATTTAAAATAAAAGAGTATTTTCTTGAACTGCATGTATTGTTACTCTTATAGTTCTGTTTTTAACTTTAGTAATTTTGTATGTAATATTTAATTATATTCTTTTCCAGCCGTTCCAGTCGGAAATATGAATTTTCAGACGTACCTTCTCAGTCTTTTACTGAATCTTCTTCTCCAAGAGCTGGATTTGTACCTTCTTCCACCTATTCAGATGATTATAGCTCAACAGATAGAGGCCTCTCAAGTTATGAACCTATTCCATTCAGTGCTTCCCTGAATGAATCTTCACCTACAGGAATTACTGATTACACTGCTGAAGGTGAGTTTTGTGTTAATGGTTAGCAGTTGGTACTACAAAGATTCTTGCCTTTCTTATAGGTACTGCTCTTACTAAAGTGTGTATTTTCATCCCATGCAAACATACATGGTACAAAACAGTGGTTTTGAGTGAAAGATCCTGAAGTTACCAGAATTGTATAAGTATTATTTTGTGTAACTGTAAAATAAATTCAGGGTTTTTTCACGTTTTGTAGCGCTAATTGCAAGTAAAGATCTTGAATTAACTTACAGGGTGTAATCTGTTGGGGAACTAACCCTGCAAAAAACTCAGCCTGACTGGAAGTTCTTTTTCATTGAAAGAAGGGTAAACACACCATCCTTTCACTGTACTGAATAAACCACAGCCTACCAATTCCTGCTGACCCTTCTGAGGTGGTTGCAGTTCCACCAGCCGTGGTGCTGTAGCTGGATACTGCTGTAACTCTGTGACATTAAACTATTTGTTTTTTGTTTTTTATAACGTGGTAACATTTAAGTCTCCTGGGAATTGAATGGATATTGTGTTCTATTCGCCAACAGTCTGATTGTCTCACAGAGAACTTTGGTTTTCAAGTACTGTACTGCACAGCTGTTCCCTTCCTTACAGTGTGAACTGTGCTCAGCTGTTGCAGAGGAAATGCAGGATTCTGAATTCAGATGTCTCTGGTACACAAAGGAGGAAGTTACTGTCAAATGCAGACTTCTTTACTTTGAATTAGTTTAGATTTTGTCAACTCCTTTATGAAAAATGTTTTATTTCACAAAAAAGCACCTTCGTGCCACTTGATTATAATTATATGAAAGTATCAGATGTAAATGTGTCGAGGAAATTGTAATTGCACTTCACAAAAATAGCTGGTAAAACCTTAATTATAGAACCAAGATTCTGCATTATAAATGTAGATAAAAGGATAAAAAGTTTATCAGGTGACAGATGATGGTTACTAATTCTTTGAAAGTAGAATGTAAAGCCTTAATGCAAACCCTCAAGCTTCACCCAGATTTCTTTCCAGAAATCATATACATATCAAATGTGTGATTATCATAAATTTTACATAAAGTGACCTCAACTATTTTGTCCATCAATTACCACATGGGTGTTAGAATTTCCATTGGATAAAATTAAGAAAATGAATTAACTGCCAGTCTTTCAAAGTGGTTTGACAAAATTAAAAGGATAAAAGGAGTGGATTAACTAAACACCATATACTTTCTCTGTTGTATTTAGAATTGCAGCTTCTTTTAATTTGGGATTGAGCAGTAATGAACTGGCATTCTGAACACATTGTAGCCAAATTTTGGTGTGCTATGCCATATTTAGTATATTTATAAGTTTGTTTTCTTTTCAGAACCTGCTCCAATTCCAGAAGAAAGTCGAAAGAAAAAAGGCATCACATATGAGGAATTAAGGAATAAACACAGAGAGACATATGATGTAATGCTACCACCAAAGGCAGAAACTCCAAACAAGTTTTCACAGGAAAAACCGGCTAAGGAAGGTAATACACTCATTTACAGAAATACTTAGTAAAGTCAAATATTGGCCATAATGTTAAAAATAGTTGTGAACGCAAGGCTTAATTCTCCATACAAGCAATTTATTTTTACAGTATCTTCAGGTATCTCATATATGATGTGGTCTGTAGTTTCTTATTTCAAATAATTTTTTTCAAAAATACTGAAGATCCAATAGCAAATTACGATTCTTTAGACATATTGCTTGGTGTGAGACTGAAAAGCTCGTAACTTTTGCTTGATTGAGTATATCAAGCAACCTCTTTTAACAAAGAATTCTCTGAGCTCAGAGTTATACTGAAGAGTTTTAGCTATGGGAGGGGAGGTGTGTTTTAGGTAGCATTGTTCTCTCAAAATAGAGCACATGGTTGATGGTTTTGAAGGGGAGGGTATTTATGAATTGTTTCATGTGGAATTAGTGGATTTCTATAGAGGCATTGTTTGTAGAGGTTCATTTTCTACATTAAAACCCAAAGGAAGGAAACAGTATTTGGCAGCAATATTGGGATTTGTTTTCACAGTGAAAAAGAAAACTTTACAGAGCAAAATAAGAATGCAATGTCCTGAAGAACGAGACACCGTTCAGACAACTTTTTGACTCAATCAATTTTTTGAAAAGGAGACACAAAAGCAATTCATAATTGCTTGCTCTAGAACTTTTTTGAATTTAATGTGGCATCTGTGAAAACGATTTTAGCAAGAGGAAATTTTTTACCATTTAACACACTGCTGGACTAGGCACCTTGAATTGTTTGGGTTTGTATGCAGTGCACAGTCTTGGCAGCCATGCTAAAACAAGACTTGTAGGAACAGCTGTCATCTCCTATTAGGCCTAACGAGTGGTAGTAAGTACATAGGAGCGTATTAAAGCAAAAAGTTCTGAAGCAGTAATACCAAGCTTTGGAACAGTGTTGCTTAAGTGTCAGTCATTTTGATGGTTGTGAATTACTTTCTCCAGATCATCTATCTTTGGACAGATCTGCAGTCTTGAAAGGAAAATTATAAACAATTATTGTGTAATGATTTCAATCTGTTATTTCAAGGATAAAAGGCTTTTTCCTCTTATCATGGGACTATACCAAATGAGACATGAAAAAATTTCTGAAGCTGTGGTTTTAGATTGCTTCTAAATGCCATCAGCTGACACTTCATGCATTTACACAATGTTTCTTTTTCAAGATACTTCTCCGAAAATAGAAAGCCTAGAAATATCCCTTGAAAACCATACACAGAAATATTAAGCGGCATTTTGCAAACCTTCCCATATTCTATGGCAAATGTGGTTGTGAAATAAGAATGTGGATTTGTTATTTTATTTTTAGTTATTCGAAGTCTATAAAAGACCTCTATAAAATGTTGATCAAATAATGCATTCTGTCTGTTATATTTCTGTGTTCTGTTGGAAGGCTGTACTCGGGTTTGAGAATAAAACTGCTCTGAGCAGTGCATGAGATTTGTAAATAAACTTTTTAAACTATCTCTGTATTTTTAGGGAAAAAGAGAAAGGACGAAATACAGTAATTCAGAAATGCTTTACTTGTGCAAGTACATTTAAATCTACAGTTCAGAGATTACACTGATATTGTGGGCTAAGATCCGATTTAGCTTCTTGTGTCACACTGGTGTGTGCCTGTTCATACTCTGAGTCACTACCCCCTGGTTCATCCTCTTATCTTTGGTCCACAGCAAATAGGAGACAGTGATTTCTGCCCTCCCTTGCAAGGACAGAAGGGAAACCAAACCATGTTTAAACCAGCTTTAAGCAATCCCTAACTTCCATCTGCTGGTGCCTTCTCCCTTCATTGTAGCTGTACAAATACGTGCATTGTGCATAGTGACTAGACTGGCCCATTTTCCAGGGAATGAGTGCAGCCTGTTCAGCTGCCACGGTTAATAGAAATGGAAATCAAATCGTACTTAGAGAGAGCTTCTCATTGTGCCTCACTGCAATATCAGTCGCTCCAAAGAGATTTGTCAGGGTATTATGATCAGTTTGCTAATAGCTCAACGAGACAAGGACAAGGCATTCTGCTCTATTCCACGGGTTCTGCTGCAGATAGTTAGTAATAAACAGTGAGCTTAGTAATTAACTTGCAAGTAGAAGAATTTACTACCGCCTGACTAGGGTTGCCTGACTAGTGTCAGCATTCCTACTGCATCACATAGATCCATCCTTAACTTTTTCAGTGATGGCAGTTAATTACAGACTGCTTTGCAGATCACTTTCAAGAGAGCCTATTTTCACTTTCTGGTCATTCAGTTACGGGTGACATATTTCTGGACAAAGCCATTAGACCAGTACCCTGTTTTTACACTCTCTGACTCACTCCTGTGCTAAAGGAAGCTACCAAATAGTAATGGCTGAGCAGTTTCCTAGTAGGGATTACTGATTTCTGTTTGCTTGTGTTTGAACATGTTTTTAACTATCCTGAATCCATCCAACTGTACATGTAACTAGATTATGTAGCCTCATTATTTATTGTAACATTCCTTGCCCGTTTCCTCCAATTGTCTTTGTTTCATCCACATGTTACATTTGTTTAGAAGTAATTACAAACTCTATAGAGCAGGAATTAGCACAAGTAGGCCTTCTGGTTGAATATTAATTCATTAAGAAATAACGATTAACAAACTCCTCTCCCCGTTTATTCAAAAGTAGATGTCTGTTACACTGTGAGTGACACTCCCCCAACTCCCCACTTCAAATGATAGTGCACTTCATCATACTTTTTGGCATTCTTTATATGATAAACTGTTGCAGTTAAACTACTTTTTTTTTCTTTTCTTTAGTTAAAGTAAATAAATATGGAGATACCTGGGATGAGTAAGAGCCAAATGAAGAAATGAAGAAAATTACCTCCTGTCTGCTAACTTGAACTTCATCTAGATTAGTCATGAGTATCACCACCTATGGTGTGCTCTGCCAGGCACAGCTGTTAATAAATGAGGAGAAAATCCTGACTTGCCAGAAGATTTAAAAAAAGTATTTATGCTTACTTTTTTTAATTTTGCATAAATGGCAAATGAGGCTATTGTGACGTGTCATGACTACAAACCATTTCTGCTGTTTAAGAATGAAAAGGGTAACTGAATGTATATGAATGTATGGCAAAAGGTAAAAATACATGTAAATAAATGCAATCACATGTATTGAGAAGGGAAGAATATCAGTCCTCCTCATCAAATTTTCAAGACTTGCATTAAAAGTTACCTGTAGAACTCACCTCTCACTTTGTTTTGTGTGAAGTGATATGCTGGAAACTTCAAACTGTTGTCATGCTTGGTTTGTCATGTCAGGAATAATACTGAACTGTTCAGGGGGAAAGGGCCGAGGAGCTGAGCCAGACACAGAAGTAACCATACTTAACTTTTTCACAACTGTTTCATGGTGTCAGACGTATTTTTAGCCTGATACAGTAACTTGCTCCCAGTGAGTTTCTGCAAGCACTCCGTTCCAAAGAAAATGATTGAATGAAACTGCAGGTATTTAAAATAGCAACATTTAAGTGCAGAAGGCTGAACCTGACAAACTTTGATGAAAGTTTGAACAATATTTTCACTGTTAATATCAGGCTCTATGTATTTAGCCTTATTTCTCAATTTGCACATGTCATGACAAAACCCCCATGTTTATGGAGAAAAAATCCCAATTAATGGAATATTGTGTTATAATGATCTGTAAGAGCTACACTGGCAAAACTATGAAGAGTATTTCCTGCTTTTTGCATCACCTGCTCTGTCTCAACCAAAATGTTGTCCTTGCTTAGGGATTCTTATATTCTCACCTATGCAGCTTCATCTCACAGCATTGTGTTTATTTCGGGGTTTTGGCTATAAGGGAGCAAAGACCAAGATGAATTTGAGAGCATAAAAGCATTCCTGACGTTCTTGTTGGAGCTGAAAAATAACTTGCCTACCAAGTTGAAAATTCTCAAAGACTTCATTGATTGAGTGGACCTGCAGCAGAATATCATAAATGAGAAGATAATTGGGAGCGGGTACAGAGCAATCGGCTGAAGTGAGGAGGAAACTGGGGAGGAGGATGCTTAAAGAGCTAAATACTAATTAAAATAATCAAAGCAGGGAGACTGCTTTCAGGAAAGCCGATCTTCTAAAAAAAATGAATGTGCTTAATCAGATAATGAAGTTGTATGAGAAATTCACGTTGTAGAGAATGCTTCTCATGGCTGTGATGAGAGAACTCTGAAAATACACTATCTGCCAGAATGACATTGCTGTGGTGTTCAGTGTGCTATTCCAAAGCTGATTAGCTTTATCATGAAAATATTCACAGAGTTTCTTAGTTGTGAGTTATCCCACAAGTAACAAGAGGTAGAAGATTAGATGGTAATAGTGGAGCAGATTCCTGTGATGGTGCCTTCCTGCAAAGTCTTGCCTCTATTTTTGGGTGGACAAGCACAGCATTTTATATAAACTGTATTAGAATTTTTTTTCCCTTTCTTAGAGGAGAAAATAAAAGGCATGCTAATTAATGTTGTTCTGCTTGAGATAACAATATGTTACCTGTATATACAGGATTTCTAAATTGAATATAAAGCTTTCATTCTGTTGCATCTAGTTAATACCTCTCAGAGGACATACTTTTTTTTGTACTTGGGAACAAATTTGGCTGGCCATCAAACAATTTAAAATTCTTTGGCTCTCCATCAAATCCTTAATAAGTATTAAATACACAAGGGTTCACAATCATAGCTGTTAATTTAATAGGAACTGATGTTTTGTCAAACTTGGGTCACGTTCAGTGTGCTGTGACGTGTGTGTGGAGCCCCTGATTCACTAAACAGCCATGGGAATTCAGTCTTCTTCCTTCCCTTTTCCTGCACATCTTCCGTTAGTACCACCTTGTTTCAGAGCAGGTTTTTACAGTCTCATGATTTCATAGCAGTGACCCAGTCACACAGGAGCAGCTTGCTCAGACTGCACTTCTGGGAATTTTTAACTGAATCCAAGTGTCCTGGAGCTGACGGCAGGATTATTTTTGCTGGAAGCAATGTGACTAGGTGTAAAGGACTAGTAGGAAGGGAGAATGTGCAAAGAAAGCACAACAGACCCTCTCATTTTATGTATTTCCATCTAATGCATGCCATATTTTTCTTAACTCGTTAAACAGACAGGCCATTTTCCTGGAATATAAGTCCCTCACTGTCCTTCAAAAAACACAGTAAGAATTCATTTTGAATTATAACTTGTATTTCCAATCACATATTTTTACAATCTGACCTAACCATAAAGACAATGACATTAAAAAAAAGACTTGAAGAGGTCATATGGGCCATCATACCTGTGTGTTCATCAATAGATGTGAATTAACTGTTTATGGTAAAGCTAAGTAAATTTTCTTTTCTTCCTCAAAATAAATTTTAACTACATTAAGAAATAACTCTTATACCTTAAATCAAACACCAGGAAATGAGTCCGAATACTTCACTATAAACATTTCTTAAAAAAAACCAACAAAAACATGTAAAGTAACTGTTTTCGCAATTTCTTAAAACTCTTTAAAATAAGCAGGCCAGTTTAAAGGAGCCGGTTAGTTGTTTCTAACGTGCATGAACAGAGAGAAGAGGGTTGCAAAAATGTGCCTCAACTCTTTTACAGCTGGTAAAGCTCTACCAAAAATCCTGGTGCTAAAGATTTTTGTGTTTCCCTAAATTAGCAGGCATGTTTAGAGCCCCAAGTAGGTACCAATCTGACCTTTCCAGGGTTCTGTTCCTGCTAAAGTTGTTTGGAACACATCTACATGAAGGACCAAAGTGTAAATGAAAAGTGATCTGATTTGCTTAATGGAAGTTAAATAGATTTGCAGAAGCCTGGGGAAATCATTAATATTCCAGACTGGACTCACAACGTTTTTTGCCTCTTTGAGATTTAAGAAGAAATCCTGACTTGCCCACTATTTGCTGGAAGCTAAAAGACCTGTTTGTAGTCATGCTGGACTCTTCAGTTTGTGGCCCTGAGTGAGGACCTTGTCCAGCTGCAGGAGGCACATCCAGCTCAGTTCCTTGGCTGCCACACACACACCAGACCTGCCATAGTAAGGCTTTGCTTGCAGCCCAATCTTTATGACTTGCAACCAGAGTAAGTTCTCTGTAATCTCTTACATGAGACAGGGTGGGGGCAAAAATATCCCTTTACTTGTTGCAGTTTGGTCTCCTATTAAGTTGTTTGTAGAAATCCACAAATCATGTTTGGATTTTAATCTCAAGGCAAGAAATGGGACAATTTGCATCTCACTGCTATTTCAGGTTCTTGCCCTGGGTCTGTTCACATGGGTTTGCACTAGTTCAGCACAGCCAATGCAGGCTGGGACACAGATATGCCTCAGGTTTATACTTTTAAGTATTTTCTTTGCTGTTGTAAAATCTGGACATAAACCACCAGCACCAGACAGAAGTTTTGAGGCATCTCTGAGTACCTGCATTAGAACATCAACCAAAAAATACCAGGGAGTCTTCATTTGAACAACCTTGGCCAGGCTACAGATTTCCAGTTCATAAGATCATAAAGTGTATTACTTCTTCTTTCCACATAATGAGGGAAGTAAGAAACTATAGCAAAACCAGAAATGAATAGCTGTTCAGGTTATAAGATAGGGTAAAAAATAAACAGATTCTTGGATCTAACAGCTATTGAGAGAGCTGCTGGAGAGTATGTGATAATCCCTTGGGAACATAAGTCATATGAATTTACTTCAAATAAATGAAAACCGTGTAATTCTAAAAGAACCAGTTATTAACAGCCATGATTTAAAGTATTTGTCTCTGTTTGTTCTCTGATATTAATGGATACCAGTTACTATGCTACTTATATATTAGTGATTTAATATTTACCACTTGTTTACTCCTTTTTACCAAGCTGCTGTTAATTTTTTGGTTGAGCAATACAAAATTTCCTGAGATTTTAAGATACATGGCAGAATGGTAATGCACAGTTTCAACATACAGTCATGTCTTCTGTTTAGCAGAAGTGTAACTTCGCAAAACTAAAAAGCTAGAGTCTGGTAGGAGCTACTTTCATAATGGGATGCCACAGTAAACAAAAAGAGGATGTATGATAAAGAGACTGCACAGTCATCTGATACAACAGATACTCAATCAAATGCCACTTTCACTTAGCCTTGAAAGGAGAAAAAAAATCTTAAGATCAAAGAGAAATGGAGAGTTTGATAGATTTCCTTTGCCAAAACTTGAAGTAAATTATTCAGGATTAAAAATCTTTAGTCTATAACCTTTGTGTTGCTGTTCTCCAGTTGCTCAGTGATGATGCAGGACCCCATTCTCAGGATATGCAATCTTACATGAACGGCTTCTGAACACCAACATTTTCAATTCATTCATTACATGGAATGCTACACATTCTTTTCTAGTCACTCCAACCCATAGTGGAAGCACACTTCTAATGCACTCGAGTTTTATTTTTAATTATGAAGCTAAAATTAGTTTCTATATAAATCTAATGCCAAAACAAATAATTCAGTTTGGCTTAATTCTGTAGTTCAAATACAGTTGTTAACCTGAACTACTTTATGATAACCAGCATTTTAAAACAGTGCAACTGATGCAGGTAAGGGTGAATTTCGTTGCAGTAGCTAATGCCTAAACATCAATGATGGATTATAAACAATGTCAAAAAAAATGTTCCAAAGAAGCTGTGCTAAGTTGAAAACACTTTTGCTGGTAGAGCATCATGCACTCAGTGTATACGGCTGTGTGTTTGCATTGAGGAGCTAAGTGCGTTTTTTAGGGTCCCCTGAGGGTTTTATGAAAGACTCCATTCATTTCTCCTCACTTACCCTCTACATGCCAGAGAACGCGCAGCTGTCAACCCCCTTTGAGGCCACACTGCAGACGTGAGTCACGCGCCATTCTGTGGGAGCAAGGAGCCCCTCCAGCCTGGGCAAGCTGCTGCTGTGCCAGGAGCAGCAAAGGAGAGTGTGGAAGGGGAGAAGGCTGGGCTGGTGGAGCAGCTGTCTGACCAAGCGGTGGCCGCCTGCCAGAGCTGCCAGCTGTGCAGCAGCATGGTGTGAAACCCACTGAGACACGGGCAGGCTCTGTGCCTGACAGTGGTCAGAGACAGTTCCTGAGGCTACTGCTACATCTGTCGGATCTGTGGAGCTAATTACGGGAGCAGGAGTGAGTAAATGGCAGGCATTTGCTGCTGGGAAAGGTTTCCTATTTGTATCTTGAAGTCCTACAGATGCAACAGCGTAGATGGGGCATGTCTGGCCCAACCATGTCCGACCTCAGCCTCCAGCTAGCCAAGGGAAAGGCAGGTTTAAAATGTGCCTCTGGGAGGACGTCTTAAAAGGTGTTTCTTGTTCAGAAATACTTGAGCTTGCCAATGTCCCTGAGCAACAGAGTGATACTGCAGAATGCTCAAAATGCACTTAAGTGAGAAGTAACACTGAAAAGCTTAGGTAAATGGGGCTTTTCTATGCAACAAGTTGGAAGTGCTATTGCTCTCAAACAGTCTGTATGCCAAAGACAATGCAAAAAACATCCAATCTCTAGTACTTTTTTATGCTTCATCTACTGAGAAAGTCAGCACACTGTAATTAAAATAAGTTAAAGGTGTGTTTTCTCAGGAATCTTGAATCTTGTGCTCTCTGCACATGATGTTCCAGTTTCCATTTCTAGGTATGAGCTGTCTGGGGTTTAGTTCAATTGGCAAGGCTCTTAACATGTTTTCTCAATAGTTGTAAGATGTAAGAGTCACCATAATGGTCACCCTGTCTCCCACACTGGCTAGTAACCCTTCTAGAAGGAGATCCTTCATCAGTGCACACTCCTGTCCTTCTCTGATCAGAGCTGAGAAGTTTCCTGACACAAAGGTTTGAATTGTGCAAATGCAGGTGTTTCGCAGCCACCAAGTCTCTGTGTAGGTTGTGCCTTTTGGAACTGTTTTGTTTGCTTCTACCATATCCTGTGGTGAGAATCCCCCCGATGTAATTGTGCTGCATACAGATGAGTTTCTTTTCTGTCTGCTTTAAGTCTGATTTCCCTGAGTGCTGACTAGTTTTGATTTTACAAAGCCAGCAATTACTCATTCCCTATTCATCTTTCACATGGTTACAGATATTGTATTCCTGATCTTGAGGTGTTTTCAGCCTGGAAAGTGAATTATCTAATCTCTTTCAAAGAAACCACTTTGTATCTCTGATAATTCTAATTTTTATTTCTCCTCTTTCTGCCTCTCAGCTCTGTTGTATACTTTCTGAGCTGCACTGGAAGCACCATAATATTCAAGACGAGGGCATGCCATAGAATTGCTCTGTACTGTAAGTCTATTTTTTTCCCCCCATTTTTTTCCCAAGAATTGTTAATGTTCTACTTGCCTTTTGGCTGTCATAGCCCACTGATCTTATGTCTTGCAGCTATGCAAAACAACTCCCAGATCTCTGTGCTGAGAAAGTCACAGTAATTCAAAACCAACTGTGTGATGCAGTTAGTATTTTTCTCCATGACTCTGAAGCTTATTAGTCAGCCTCTCAGTATGGAGATTTTTTTCCCAGCTCTGTAATTTTGTCATCAAGGAACACTCGTGTTTTCCTTCATCAGATAATCTGTTATTATGTTGATCAGATGTCCCCTAGCATGTCCCCAAAAGGCTTCTCAAGCCTTCTAGATTTTAAACTGGCCTTGAGAAGAGTCTAATTTATTTCCTGAGAACCTTATTTTCTCGAGGGCTTTACTCAGAAAAAAAAACAAACCAAAACCAAGACTCCAAACTCATAGCAAAGTACAAGTGGCTTAGTATTTCCAGAATGTGGAACTACTGCAATACTGACGTCAGAAGCTGAATCCCCCTTTTTTGGGCTCTCTCAAATGGAGTTTTCTGTGTGTAATGCCAAAAACAAGTTGGGCAAGTGGGACAACTTACCAGAACCTCTTTCACTGGTAGAAATGGTCACGAGGAAGAGGCTGCTGCTCCCAAATTAGCGTTGCTGTCAGAGGTACCAGAGTGGTGCCCAAGCCAGCTGCCTCTTCATACTTCCCACTTGGCCTGGTCCAGCATGCTCCTGTTGTAAATCCTGCCCCAGAGCCTACTCCCTTCTTACCAGTCCATCCCAGAGCTCCCCTCCCATTACCTGTCATTGGACAGCATGCCCTGTTCTCTCACTCTTCACTCAAAATGTAATAAAATAAGCCCCAGATCTTTTTTTTGATAGGGATTTTTAAAAACTCAGATACTGAGCTTTCATCTCCCCTTGATTCCCAGTTTTAAGAGAGAACTACAGACCAGCTGGCTTGCCTGGAGTCCAGCTACTAAGGATTTAAACAGGAATGTGCTGTTTTCAACCTACAATTGCTTTCTCTTCTAAAACACAACATTTAATTTTTTTTAATTTGGAGCGAATACCCTGTTTGTAAACTGATTTCAAACAGCTAATACAAACATTCTCAAAGATAAGAAGTCTGTTGCAGTTGTCTGAGGTTAATGTAGCCATAGCTTTTCTCTTTGACTAGATATAATTTTTCTATTCATAATTTCATAAAGCACTTTGAGGCTTCCATGCAGCTACTCAACTTTATGTATCACAGTTGAAGGATGTATTTTGTTTCCTGATTTTAACAAGTATGTGGCCTTCAACTAAGCTGTGATATGCCTGAGCACACAGTTAAAAACTCCCTTGGCTCTAGGTGAAGAAAGCAAGTTCTACTTTCCAGATACAAATGATTCATAGGAAGCTGAGTAAGTTCACTGGATTTTTTTTAGCCTCTTTGTAATATCTTCCTGCCAAAAGGGAATGTACGTCTTATTATCAGTGTAAGAAAATACTAAGAAAAGGTTTAGCACCATATAAACAATGCTTGATCCTCTGCACTGTCAACTGTTTTTCCTTCTGGAGATCTCTTCCCTTCTTATTATAGAAGCAACTGATTACCTCGAGTATTTCCCTATTTTTTTAATAGGTCATCCCTAAATTCAATGTATCCAACTTCTGGTTCAACTAAAACCAAATTCTTTAACCAACTTGTACAGAATTCGCAATAGTAACAGTCAACAAGGGTTAGCTCATTAAATTGTGCATAATTGCTACTAAATGACTGTACTAACTTCCAGTCCTTTGACTACTCATTAATCATCAGGAGCTTATCTTCAAGTAGAAAAATCATGAAGGTCTGGCCAGGAGGTTTTCTCCAGCTCTTAGAATCATAAAATAGTTTGGTTTGGAACAAACCTTAAAGATGATCTAGTTCCAACTCTTCTGCTGTGGGCAAGGACACCTCCCACTAGAACAGGTTGCTCAGAGCCCCATCCAACCTGGCCTTAAACACTTCCAGGGATGGGGCATCCACGACATCTCTGGGCAACCTGCACCAGTGCCTCACCACCTTCACAGTAAAGATTTTTTTTCTAATATATCTGAACCTGCCCTTTTTCAGTTTGAAGCCATTTCCCCTGGTTCTGTCACTCCATGCTCTTGTAAAAAGTCCCTTTCCCTCTTTCTTGCAGGCTCCCTTCAGGTACTGAAAGGCTGCAATTAGGTCACTACAAAGCAGCCTCTTCTCCAGGCTGAACAATCCCAATTCTCTCAGCCTTTCCTCATAGGTGCTCCATCCCTCTGATCACTTGGTGGCCTCCTCTGGACTCAATCCAACAGGTGAGTGTCCTTCCTGTGCTGGGGACCTGTCCTTCTTCTGTGTAAAGTAACAAGTGTGCATTTCAGTTGTCCTTTCTGCATCATGCAGCACAACTACCAACCCAACAACCTGCTTTTGTACAGTGCTTCTCCTGTGAACTACAAGGCACCTTTTTATATTTCTCTGTCAAATCTTAAGAACCTTAAAAGTTTACCTAGATCCTAGAAACTATCCAATGCTAAAAAATCCAGCATCAGGCTGATTCTACCCCTAGAACACACATATAGCCACCAGGAAAATTCTAGCACACCTGAAAGTCATGGAAGAATGAAAGCTGTTTGGCTTCAATTTTATCAAATTAAGTAATACCATACAGAATGTGTTGTGAGTCTCACCTATCCTTCTGTAGCTGGTGCTTTCGGAACAGTCAGTTAACTTAAATTTTAAATTACTTAAAAATATTTAAGTCCTATTTAAGAAATAATGCAACATTATTACTACCTCATCATAAAGACTGATAGTCCAGCTGCACACTTGACTAGATTGTTGGTCATGCAAAGCACCCGACAGGCTTAAAAAATTATGTGGCCATAAATCCCCTGAGGTACAGAAAAACGCTTTTAAATGCTTCTAAAGAACCGTTTGCCCATTAGCTGTGCTCATTTCTCCTTTGATATAAACAAATTTAGTGCTAATATATCCTAGATTCACAAACTCCCTTTTTTTCATACCTGTATCAGAAAACTCATGAACTTAGATCCATACCATTATCTAATCAGAATATTGCCTTGTGCAAAGTATGGAAATAAATGTAGACAATAAGGAGACAAAAAAATTTATACAACAGATATCTATTACAGCAAAGTAATTAAAGAGTAAACAAAATTACATTTAAAGCAAAGTTAAGCAGGTAAGTTGTAACCCCAGGAGGTAACACCAACCACAAGAACAACCTCTGAGAATCTGACATGAAAGGTCCTCTGTCACATGTATCACTCTCCTCGGCATCACCTGGATGCAGGATGGCTTACCTCAGACAACCCAGGCATGACTAACCTCAGTGCAGCTTCTTGCTCTTCTTTTGACAGCAGATGTCAGATGAAGGGAAAGTAGCAAAGACATGTCACCTTGTAAGTTTTGCTGGCTATCACAGTACACCCATGACAATAACATTATTTTCATGACGGAGGTGACTATACACAGCTCAGCGGTGACACAGCATCGCTGTGTATCCCTGACTCCAACGGCTGAGAAAGAGCTGAGGAAAAATTCTGTAGAAAAGTAAAAAGTGTAAAATTAAAGAGACAGGAATTCTTAGTAGCTCAAGAATTCAAGAGGCCAAAGACCAAGTGGAAAAGTATAAAATCTTATAGGAAAAAAAAGAAAAGGGAGTCTAGTCAGTCTAACCTTTCTTCCACCTCATGTCTGTCTGGCTAGGAAAGTCTATCCAAGTGCTTTGTCAGGGAGTTGAGTATTCAGTCTAGTAGATTTTTAATCCAGAAAGTCTTTTGTGTGTAGTAACCAATTAATAGTTACTTTATACTTTTCCATACTATATATTCTGCTTGCAGAATCTCTTTGGATTCAGGTAAGGATGCACAAAGAAGCTAGTTCAAAAGAGGGGCACTAATTACAGGTATAGTATAAAAGGCATAGTATAAAAGCAAACAGAAAAACCCCATGAAAGACAGTCTTCATCAACTGACAGCGAAGCCCAAACTTTTCAGTAGCTGTGCATTTGATTTTCCATGTGAATACCATGACTGTGTTTGGGGAAAGTGTCTGCTTTTGATTTCCTGAGATGTTTCGTGAAGGTTTGTGTGTCCTGCTGTTTGTAGAGCGCAAGTGCCATCTAGGTGGGTTTTTTTTATCAACATCTGGGGGCCTCAGATTGTGTACAGACCATAAATTGTTCCCAAATATTGCGTGTTCTTGTTCTTGAATGTGGCACGTGCTTTTGATATCCCTGGCAAAGTGGACCTTTGTGTAAAATTGGCCTATTAGAAGTTGGTTCAGGACAGTAACTGCAGTGTGACCATACCCTGAACTCCCTAACCAAGGAGTCAGCTCAGAGACTGGACAGCTGCTTAACTGTGCAAATCATTTAAACATCCTTGCACTCTTTCCATTTGACATAGGTGGCAAACATTCCAATATATGGCATTTGGCTTGCTACATAAAATCTTGCCACAACCTAAGTACAGTAGAGAAATTTAATTTTTCAGCACTAAGAGCTGAATTGTACCGAAGGGAGGAAAATAAACCAGATCATGTTGAGAAAAGAGGAGTGTATTTCAAAAAATGCATTACAAGAAAGCGGTATTCAGCCTGAACAGAACTACGTTACAATATGCAACTACTTCAAATAAGTCAATTTACACCAAATCAAAGACACAGAATCACAAAATTACTATTTCTTCTCTACGCAAAAGTGCCTTGAAAGAAGCTGGTCCGTAAGATCTTTATCATCTTCGCCACATCTGTAAATGGAATAAAAGGACCCATTATTTAGCTGAGTGGCACCTTGCTTTCACTGAGAAATGTGCAACTTCTTGGTGATTTCTCTGAGAATGCTCCAAAGTCCCTGAGGACAAATGACATTACTTTGGACCCATAAACACGAGTATAATTTTATCTGGGTGGTCCTCCTAGTCATTGCCAGAGCTTGCACCATATGCTTAGCATGGATAGTGGCAAAACATGCTCAGTAGGGTCTCTGTACATTTTTAGAGCACAGCATGCTAAATTAAGAATTTTTACTTAAACATAAAAGAGGTTTAACAATACAGAAAACAACACAATGCTTACAGTATTTCTTTTCCTAAGTTTCTAAAACCTGTCCATCAAAACTGATTTCTGGCAAATTCAAAATACCAAACTGGCCCAAATATAATGGCTCTTCCCTTCCAGTAATGAAAACCTGAAAGAAATACACTTGCCTTACATTTGTTTTTGGACTAAGTTTCTGACTAAGCTTTCAAGTCCTTTTAAAAACCAAACAAGAAGACCTAAGTTACTGTTAAAAAGTGCAGCAACCAAGGTCTTTGATGAACATGTGAGCTGGAACAGGAAACAGGTTCCACAGCAGAAATTCCAGGAAGAAAACAAAGAGAGGGGCCTGTGGCATCCTGCATTCTTCCCCTCATACAGCTGCAGTACTCCTTTGTATTTGAGACAATTTGCAGTTTATTTAACAGCTAATTGGTACTTAGACACGAGATAAATATTGTCAGCTCACAGTGGAAGGCTGAAAATGAAAATATGTTTGGGGTTAAGGTTCACCAAGCTGCAGCTCTGACAGAGCTGAGGTAATTCCCACCATAAACATTTGATTCCACTACACAGGTAATTGCCAGCATGTGACTGTCCTCAATGAAATATGCTTTGGGGTCCCTATGTGAAACAGGTGAGGACACTGGCCTACATAAGCATTTATTTAAGAGAAAATCTTCAAAAGCACTTAATTAGCACACTAATGCGAGGACTTAATTAAGTTCATAACTGCTGATGGATTGAGGGTGTCATTCATTCACAGTTACCTAAGTCTGGCTCACTCCCTCCTTCATACTGGCAGTAGCAAGAAACCTTCCAGAAAGGTTTGGGGTTTTTTTACCCCTTTCCTCACATGGAGCAGTGAGCTGATCTGGCACACCAATTTGCTTCATGATCTCTACAGCTGGCACAAGAGACACGCTGACCCTTTTGGCAGCAACCTTATCAGGTGAGCCTAAGCCAGACTGCACTTTCTGCCAGTGGCTGAGCACTTGCAGCACTTGATACAAAATAGTCAAGCAGTGACAAAATTGTTTAAAACCAGGACTTTATTCTAATGGCTTCTTTCAGGACAATCCCCACTGCTGTAATGTATTGTTGCATAGTAAAAATACATCTAAATCTCTCTTCTGGGTAAGTAAACAGGTTCTGATAGGATACTCCTCCTTATAGACTGTCTGCAGGCAAGCACTTCAGATTAAGAAAGGGACCATTATCAATATCCTTGACTAAATTCCTACATAATATATGCCAGACTCAATTCAACAATTGCTGCATCAGACTTCTGCTCTGAGCTACACAAAATAACATGGCAAGATTTCAAACAGGCTCCCTGCTCTCCTCTCTTGCAGGCAGCCAAGCTATTTGCAAACACTTTCACACATTCTCCTGCCTGTGAGAAATGTAGGCCAGCTTACCACAAGCAGAAAGTGTGAAAATGTTCTTAAAAAGCCCAGCTGCTGGCCTGTTTTTCATAGACAGAGTACAAGTGCCTCAACCTTGCACGCTGTAAATCCTCCTTTTTCGCAAAGGGAACTTTCCCTTTCTGGAGTGAGAACACCCCATGTGTCCCTTGCCCCACCACTTTCATACTACCCCAGTAAAGCTCTAGCCAAACTTTAGTACTGGATGCAAAATACTCAAACCCACCCCCCTCAAATAAACAAACCCACACCCAACTGTGTCTGCTTTTAGTTCTGAGTATTTCAATGCACTTTTAAACATCAATATAATCACTAATTATTTGATTCTTAAGTAAAAAAGTTGGAAATTAAAGGAGTTACATTTGTTTTCATACAAGCAGTTGCCCAAATCAACTCCACTTAGGGTGAATAAGCAATGCTCTGCTACAGCTAAAGCAAAAATTCCTCAGAAATGGGGGATTTAAAACTAGCATGAAAGGTACATAAAAGTTAAGAAACAAATTTAATTAGAAACCACAGAATAAAGAATATTTCCTTGAGTAATGCTCAGATTTTAATCCATTATTAAAATCCATGATTTTCATTATATTGTTCAAAGGTTTCAAAGAAGAATACCACTCCACATGGAAAATAACATGAGAATTTATTTGAAATTTCAAGGTTGCCTACCTGGACTAAGATGCTGAAGGAATTGAACCTTCTTTCTCACTTGATCCCAATTTTGCTTTACATTCCTTGCAAGCATGATGACACTGCCTAAAATATTGAAAGCAAATAAAATACTGAAGAATTTTGCTGGATTTCTTCTAATACAGCACAATAGCAAAAGTTCTTCAAATGTCATCTCCTGCCTATATTCCCCAGTTTTTGTAACTGCTTTATGGGACATAAACTGCAAAAGATGACATCTAAATGTCTCAGCCAATAAACCCCTATTAACTAGTATTAATCCCCTTCCAGCAATTGCCAAAGTATAACAGGATTCTCTGTGCAGGACAAGGCAGTCCTTGCCATTGTACTTATGAGCAAACCAAGTGAGGAGCAAGATGTATAACACAAAAGAGGGACGAATTGCCATTCTGTGTAATACCAAGGGAGGAAAGTAATAGCTTTGCTACGTGGGGGAAAATGCAAGTACAGAAATAGATGAACAGAGAAGAAGCTTCCTGCTATCAGGCGGGCATTTTTATAAGCATAAAAGCTCATGCTGGTCTGGGGAAAAGATGTGGAAAGACAGAGGGGAATGCTTTTGTGGACAGGATCTTTGGAAATGCATTTTGCATATGAAAGGCGCATACCAGAAGCCATATTGAGAATTAAAAGTAGTACAGGCAGTTGAAGGAGGAGCTTGGAAGAAAGTCAGAGACTGATTTGATGGGAAGGAGTACTTTATACGAACAATGACTAAAACATGGAGGTACCAGGTGACAGAAGTCAACCACTGAGATCTATCCTATGGTTAGGGTTGCAAGGTGGAAAAAAACATCCTTGCAGTTTGTACTCTTCATGATTTGGCATGACAGTATGAGGTCAGGCAAAGCCACAGAGGAGGAGGTTGGAATATGGGTTGAGACTGAAATTGTTGTTAAAATATGAGGACACTGTAAAAAAATATGTAGGCACATTTGGCCTGCTGGTCTAAAGGAAGACTCAAAAAGCTGAAGTGATAACGTGGACAACTTTAGCAGTATGATACTAGATGAAAAGAGAACTAGTAACTGTTGTCACATCATACATTGAAGTACAGTAATTTCATTTAAACCACATCCTAATAACAGGTATTACACCGAGTTAGTTTGCATTTTCTGAAGAATGCATAGTAGTTTCTAATACTGCCATATATAGCCTAAGACTGTGAGTAGTATCTCATGACCTGATCACAGAATTTAAATTCCAAGTTTCACTGCATATAATTTTTACTACATTTTAGACTATTTTGATCTAGGATTAATATTTTAAATAAGCACAAACCTTTTTTGTTGTGGACCAAATGGTGCAACACCAATTTTCTGAAATTTTTTTTGGCATTCTCCAAAGTATGACATCTTTCCAATAGCAAAGCCTAAGACACCAGCAACTACAAAGACAGATAACAAAACATTGTTAATACAAGAGCTTGTATCAGGAGTCTGCTATTAGCTCATTTTAATCGCATGATGAATTGTATATCACGTCTTCTCAAAACATGTCACAAACACACGTGAAGTTATACAGGGATTACAGACATGATTTCAATAACTACTGAAAACTGGCTACCTATCAGGAAAGACAGCAACTGGTCCAAAGCAATGCATACAGAAAAAGGGTTTAATATTCCTGGATCCAGGAAAAGGATATAATATTTAGAGGAACAGATTATAGAGATAGCCCATAGTAAAATTAATTCACAATGTCAGCACTAGTTGTTCTTGCTCTTGTTTTCACACCATGGTTCATTTATAATGATTGCACTTTTAACACTGATTTCTCTGGACTTCTAAGAAGCTAGAACATCAGCCTGCCACACTGTCACATTGTGGCTTTCACTCCTTAAGGAGTCAGAATAAAAGACTACTTCAACACCCTCAAGTTCCTGCTGAGTTTCTGCTGAAGAAGGAATCAATTTCATTTCTTGCTATTTAAGAGCCACCTCACTGTACAGTACAGTTTCCATGCTTTTATTTGTTTTCTTTATCAATCCATGGTTATGAATTAGACAGCTGAGATCAATCAAATCAGCATATGAAAAGGAACATACTATTTTATATCTTATAGTATAGTGACTCCTTAATACCATAAGCTGTGCTAAGCATGGCTGATCAATGAGGCTGACATCATTCATAAAGCAAAGCTGAGACTGGAGTTTTTAGGAATTTGAGAGGTTGTATTAGGTAAATATAAGCTGCTATTGAAAGTGC
This sequence comes from Oxyruncus cristatus, assembly GCA_013399855.1. Lineage (NCBI taxonomy): Eukaryota > Metazoa > Chordata > Aves > Passeriformes > Cotingidae > Oxyruncus > Oxyruncus cristatus. The sequence continues at coordinate 1,093,810 of VXAY01003830.1, read as the reverse complement.
TTACATTTAAAGAACCTTGTTTCATATATTTATTTTTAAACACATTAGAATTCTGATCTCCTAAAGTGCTGGGGTAACATCTCAAATTCCAAAAGAGGAAGAGTTTGGAAAGAAATTCAGATAGATGCATCTACAGTCTTCATATTGCCTGTAAATAACCTTTCCCTTCCTTTTAGAATTGGGTACAACTTACTTGCCATCTTGGGGTATGGACCAAATCTTGGGCTTGCTGAGAAAATGCCTACAATAAAAGGAAATAGTCAGAAAGCTTATTCACTTGAGGAACTCACCAGCACTCAAAACCAGGGCAGTATTCTTCCTACAAGCTTTGGCATCTTCTAAGGTGAAGGTTGTATGAAAAAGTTAGAAGGCCACTAACTCAGATTTCAGAACATCAGGGCACTTTCCATTCCACTAGTTCCTAGTGCATGTGTTTTGGGGCAGTCCTAGAGTCATAGAAGGAAAAGGATCTGGACTTGGCAGGATTCCGTTCAGGCATGAGTTCAGAGTGAAAAATAACCTGAAAGCAGTATGGCTGCCACTGCTGACAACTGCAGCACTGCAGGAGAAAGAGATGGTGGCTTATGTTCGAGCACAAACCAACCCTGGAAATATAATAGTGAAATTAAATCCCTTACTCAGGGTCCAGCTCCCTGTGCTGCGATAAGTATGACAAGACCAGTCTTCAGTAGTTTTCTGTGGCTATTGATTAAAACTGTACCACCGGTATCTAGCCATCCTCTGGAGAGGAAAGATCACACTTTTTGGCCTTTAAGAGGAGAATACAATGTGCCAAACAAGAAAACCAAAAAATTAGCTTTTTCACCAAAATTCATCTTCCCCCAGTTAACCTCAGGAGGTAGAACCAATATTCCTCCAAGAGCTATGTATCTGGCAGAGGGGTGCCATGCTGTGGAAGTGGGCTCCACACAGCAAGATTGCCATGGCAAAAGGAAGGGAAGTGAACACTGGTTGCACTGTTACATGCATTCAGACAGTAATAATGAGGCTTAGAAGCTCCAGCTTCTTCTAGAGGCAGGGTACTGTGTGCAGCCACAAGAAAGGAGTCTTTAGACAGAGGAGCATTCAGCCTATGTTAAGCACAAGGTCCTTTGCACACTGCCATCTATGCAATTTTAAACTGTGTCTCTCAGGGCAGGAGGAACAACAGTGTTGTTTGTTTCTAATCAACCCCCCCCATCCAATTGTTGACACACAGTAATGATTATTTAATAAGGCCATTTGTTATCTCACAGCTAATCAGAAACATTCAAGTACAATGAACAGAAACTGAGAAGAGTACCAGGTGCCAGAGGGTGTAGCTAAGACAACCCCAGAACCCTTCCTATCACTGCTCAATGTTTCTTGAATGTGTAATCCTTTGCCTTCTCTGACATACTCTCCCTTGTTCCTTCCCTCCCTGTCTGCCTACAAGCTCATATGTCAAGGATGCAATAGGGAACCCACATCAGCCTCCTGTGGTATAGCTGAGCTTTTAGGTTAAGTAACATGGTAAGAGTGGCTGGAAAAAAACAAGGGGCTTGCAACCACACATAGTGAGAAATGGATGAGCCATTTCCACCACCTCCATTTGCCGTCTCCCACCACCCATCTTTAATAGCCCTGCTTCTTGCTTCAGGACCTATGATTTTTTTCTTCTCCTGCCATAACCAGCTGCTGATGGAGGCCGAAGGACTGTCTTACTTGCTCCTGTGGGATATACTCAGCATTCTTCAGGATGGATGCCCTTCGCTCTTTACCCAAAATGCTAACCTCAACCTTATAAGTAGCCAAGACCCCCAGCAGCAAAACTCAAGGTGCCATGTGTAGAACCAGGTTCATCCACCACATAAATGGAATACAATTATCTTTTGTGTTAGCCTGCAGATCACAAGCCATCTCTATAAAAAGCTCTCCATCTCCTCACTTTGGCAGTATGCCCTGTCCCTTTGCATCGAAGCTGTAGTCATACTGGTACATGGTCACAGTAAAAACATTGCCAGCATTTTTCAAATAAGCCATCAGTTAGAGCTACAGGACCTGATTCTGATGCCCCTGCTCACAGAGTACAACAACCTGCCCTACAAGCTGCCCCAGTGAATACTCTACTCAAATGCACGTGAGCATGGTGACAGAATCCAGCCACCAGTCTTTAGATTTGCGAATTCTCTTTTCACTTCATGCTCTTTCAAAAGAATGACTGTGGCAACACATCCATCATGATCAAATCACTCTAACAGTGACGGTGATGAGTAAGAGGAATATTGATCTTGAAAAACAGCACTTTAATATTTTTTTATCTTTACCTTTTGAGATCAGCCCCTGGGTGACAAGCATGCTCCCGAGAGACAAAGGAAGAGCTGTGAAAATGAAAAGGAGGTGAGTATCTGGGATCACCCAAAATTTGTTCCTTATTTGGTAAATACTTTACTCTCTTATACATTACGTGGTTTATATGTTTCTAATGTTAAACACATTACTTCTAAGCATTAGCTTTGCCTACTGTCCTAATCACTTTTGTCATGGGTTCACTTGTTCTAAAAAACTAAACACAGAATTCTCCCTTCCCCCTGCCCCACTATGTGGGGGGATGTTTGAATGGGCAGGCTGGTTTTGCCTTGGGTATTTGACTGACACAAAAGAACTGGCTGGTAGATTGACATTCCAGGCTAATGGCCTCGGGAAAGCTAGGAGATTCTTTTCTTTGTTTTTTTTTTCCCTCTCCCGGAGAGGAGGGAAGGAGACACAGTTTGTGGTTGCAGGAATGAGGGAAGGTGTACGTTGCAAAAGCTGGGAGGCTGCTTCGTTCTCAGCCTGG
>VXAY01003830.1:1044674-1083757 GCA_013399855.1 Oxyruncus cristatus | reverse complement strand
CCCCCGCCGTGCCGCCGGAGAAATCCGGCCCCGCGGAGCTCGGCCCCTCCGGCAGCGAAAGCAGGAGGCTGACGCTCCCCCGGTCCCGAGCCGCGCTTACCTTCCTCGGGCCGCCGCAGGAAGCGGAAGAAGGTGGCCCGGCGCGGCCCCGGAAAGTCCTGAGGAGGCCCGGCTGTACCGGAGCCATGGCAGGGCGGGCACCGGCTGCGCCCGCCTCGGCTTCCGGGGCTGAGCCGCCCTGGAGCAGCTCCGACCCACCGCCACCTCCCCGCCGCGCTGCCGGGCTCCACCGCCACCTCCCGGCCGCCGGCCGCAGGGACGAGCCCGCAGTGCCCCGCCGGCTCCCCTCACGCCTCGGCCCTGCCAGCATCTCCTACTACACGAGCCGTTCTCGCCTCCCCGCGGTCTGCTCCGGCAGGCGAACGGCGAGCGCGCCGAGAAGGTTCCGCGTTCCGTATTTCCCGAATGAAGTTCTTAACGCTTTTTCAGCAAGGGTGTTTGTTAATGAAGTTAACAGAATCATTGGGGTTGGAAGGGACCTCTGGAGATCATCTGGTCGAACCCCACTGCCAAGGCAGGGTCACCTACAGCAGGTGACACAGGAACTTGTCCGGGGGGGTTGGAAGGTCTCCAGACAGGGAGACACTGCGACCTCCCTGGGCAGCCTGTTCCAGTGCTCTGCCACCCTCGGTGTAAAGTTCTTCCTCGTGTTGAGGTGAAACTTCTTATGTTTTAGTTTATGGCCATTGTTCCTCATCCTGTCGCTGGGCACCACCAAAAAGACTCTGGCACCGTCCTTTTGGCGTCTGCCTTTGACCTGTTTTGATGCGCTAATGAGATCCCTGTTAGTCTTCTCTAGACTAAACATGCACAGCTTCCGCAGTCTTTCCTCATAAGAGAAATGCTCCAGATGTGTAATCGTTCTTCTGGCTCTCCGCTAGACCTTCTCCAGTAGCTCCTTGTCTTTCTTGAAGTGAGGAGCCCAGTGTACGACACATGGTGCTGGAGGCTGTCCCATGAATTGAAAATATTATTTGTGGAAATGAAATCTTGTTCTTTAAAGAAGAAGTGACAAATTCTATTTTAACCATTTTGGAATGAGAAGTACTGCTTATCAGCTTTGATTTTAATAGTATGATGCTTATGTAAGTATATCAATAAATTTGAATATTAGCAAGAAGTAAATTAAAGAAATAAGAAAGGCACTTCCATCAACCAAAAATAATTTTGCAAGAAAAACTTATCCTGAAAATGTCAGTTGGGGGGAGGGTGGGTTTCCTCTAGGAATACTGAAAAAATTGTTCCACTTTCTCTGAAATGAAAAACGCAATGCCCTTTAAGGATAAGCTTTCTAAAACAAGGAATGATTGCCTAGGGATGGGACTGTTTGCATTCTTACACCTTCCTGTGCAAAAATGCCTATTAAAAGTCAGGTTAAATGTCTTTTTAATTTGAACTTTATAGTTAAAGTTGGTTATCACAATTGACTATGCTCTTCAAATACTCTTTGTTTCCAAAATTTACCTGAAAGTACTTCATAGTTATACAAAATGGAGAGAAGGTAATGGACAGAAATCAATAATGTTTGTCATTCAGAAGAATAAACACAAACCAAAAGAGAGATTCTTGCCCCTCCCAGAACGAAACCAACTTTACACATCAAAGAAAAAAACCCAAAAGATACCAAAAATAAAAAAAAAAAAAAAATATGGAATTGAATGTTTGGCTGAGGAATTTTTTGGTGACAGAGTAGAAGGAGATCAAGGACTGAGACTTCACAAACTCAGGGAAGATTTGCAGGTTCTGGCTAGTTGTCTGAAGAACCTTTTAGAAAACACTGAAGGCTTGCCAGGGTCCTGGGGTTCACTACATTCACCGATGGCAAAGCCTTCGCAGTGCAGGTATTTGACAGAAACACTCCATGAATACATACCATGCATGAGAGAAGGAGGAGCGTATCATAAATATGGTTTACTTGTCCATTATAGAATTAAACAGAACATTAATTGCTTAAAAATTCCCTGAGAAACAAAGACCTGGAGTAATGGAAGCATAGTGCAGTTACAAAAATGTATCAATCATGGAAACATTTAGAGCATGCAGAACTAAGTAAGAATTACACTGTAAGGCGTTGTTCTCATGCAAATAGGAGTAGGAGTTAAGGGTGAAGGAAAAGACGTGAAACGTCACAGCAGGAAACAGTCAACATACGTCTAAGTAAAACATTAAACTGTCCTCGCTACATACAAGAAATCGTGTAAGTTATCTATGTCCTAGCTGATCCTTGGATGTACTTAATTTTTATTTTACACTTGGTCTGGCTTATCTTCTAATAGAAATGAAGAGCTGACAATTATCAGATGTTGAAGATTTGGGACTTTCTCTTCTCAGTGTAAAGAAGCCAGTAAAATGGTTGAAGAGACCTGCATGTGTTTGTGTTTCCACTGTGAGTGTGACAGGTGCCTGACTGTAAACTCATCCACCCCAATCTTTTTCCAGAGTCACTTTCTTAATCGTAATCAGTGCTCATACTTTTGTGCTTTTTTTACTTCCGTTTTTCTGGCACTCCCTTCTGTTTCTTAATCATGCCCATTCAGGCCCATCTCTACTGGGCTATATGCAAGGACAGCTTCTCACAGGTGTCTGACAAATGTTTTAAATTTCATGTGTTTACTTTGGGTTTCAAAACATGCTTGTGTTATAGTTTGAACCCAAATAAAGCATTATTTTTTACAATCACTAGCTTTAGAGAGGTTTACCCCTGTCAAACAATATAATTGTGGGGCTGTAATTTATTTTCCGTTAATCTCAGCTAGTTTTGTATGTCTGCCTTAGGGTAAGGGTATGTTAAATACTATTCTAAAATGAAAAAACCCTCTTTTTTGTGTGAGTGGAAACTCCTAGTGTAGTATGTTATCTTGGCTTTGTTGATTTGCCATCATTGTATTCCTGTAAGGTCAGCTGCTTTTGCTGTATTTTTTTGTCAGCTACACATGTGGCGCTTCAAGATTAAAAAAATATAGTGAAAGGCATTCCTACACATACGTGTGTTATGAATCACCTTGTAAGCGTTGACTTTTGTATTTAAGAAATTACACCTGAAAGCTCTCTCTTCTTGTGCTCTGTGATGCTTACATGTGTGTCAGCTCTAGGGAGAGCACTGGAATGTAACTTGTGAAGCCAAACTTAGTAGTTACTAAGAATCTCAGAGAGAGTACCCAGAATACAATGGCTAAATTTGTCAGGATTTTGCATTATCTTCATTGCATTATGAATTTAATGGAAGCCACACAAGCATGTCAGGTTCATGGTTTTTCATTCCTGTCTAGTTTTACTGGAACTCCACCTTGAACCATGAAGCAAGACACTGTAATTACAAAAAGTGTTGCAAAATTGTTTCAAATATTTTTTGGCTGAATACATACTGTGAGCCTCACACTCTCCCTATACAGCTACAAGAGCAGCCATGTTCCAGGTTTCCTTTAGCCAAGGATCTTATCTTCCAAGTTCCATCTGCATCACACCACAGCAAGATAAAATGGTGTAATCACTTACATAATCCCGAGCCAGTGATAAGTGAACTCATGACTATTCTGGTATGACTTTTCTTAAATGAAGAAAAAGGAAGATGCCTTTAGTGACATGGAACTTGGAGAAGACAGAAAGAAGGTGGCTAAATCTGTGAGTCTCATTCTTCCTCCCCTAGTGAGATTGGCTTTTCCATCAAAATACTTCAATTCTTTTATGGACATTTAACAAAAAAAGTTTTCAAATAGCAGCCAAAATTCAACAGTTTTAGTAGCTAGCCAAACCCCATTATACTCTGGGGTGAATGAATCACTTGACTTTGTGAATACTGGGACAAACTTTTGTTCCAAATGTTTCGACTGGAATTTATTGCTATATGTCAGTTTACTCCTATGGATTTGGAGTTTCACAAGCCAGGGAAAGTAAATGCATACCATAAGGTTTATTTAGAACGGGACAATAGTTTTAACACAAATTAGAAGATACAGCTGGCAGTTTCATAGGGTGCTGTACGAAGATCAGTAATACTTAAGAAGGTGACTCTTCCAACAGCAAGAGGACTTCTTAGTTACAATGTTACTTTTTATGCCAAAAATGAAATTCTAAATTTCAGATTTTGCTTATGTAATCCTTTTGCCATAACTTGGCAGCTATGCTCTTGGCTGGGTCTATTTAACTCAGGATCTCTTCTAAAATTAACAAACGTAGCAACTCAGGGATCTCAGCCAACTAAATGCTTCTTTTGATGGTTTTTGTAGACAGCATTGCTTATCAGAAGTCCTTACTCTGCTGTGAAAAACACACATTTCAGTAAGATGAGCACAGCACTAATCCGGACACCTGCTCTCCCCGAGCCCCACATAATCAAGTATGTGTACAAGGAGCAAATGGGTCGGCTCCACTTTTCCCCATCAGCCCGTGAGATGACAACCCATTGCTTTTATTTTCCTTGCTGGAGTGACTGTTCGGTGGACAAACGCTCCTCTGCTGACGGGTCAGCGGAGGAGCGAGACGTCCTCGCCGTTCCGCGTGGCGGGGCTGTGAAGAACAAGCTCCGGCCGTGCGGGCTGCCCGCCCCGCCGCGGGGACGGGCGGTGCCGCCGCGCCCTCCTGGGCACTCGGGACTGGGCTCCCGGGCAGAGGGACGAAGCCCCCGTCGAGCCGGGCAGCGCCGCGAGGCGATGTTTCCCCTGTGGAAGGCCATTCTCTCGGAGAGTCTCCTGGGTAGGTGGCGGCGGTGCCTCCCCGCGGGGCTGGGGGCGAGGGGCCGAGGTTGAGGGCACCCGGCGTGGGGGCTCTGCCGGGACCGGCCGGCGGCCGTGGCGGGGCAGCCCCGGCGCGGTGTCGCGGTGTCGCCGGTGAAACGCTCCTCCGCTAGAAATGAGTGAACAGTGGTCACTGCTGAGCGTTCTTCTTAGGGTTCTTCTTTTCCTCTAGTGATGGAATGCCTTTTGTCTCTTGGATCAGCCTAGGATTTACTGCTGTCCTCGGCCAAGTGTTGTGCGGGTGTTGCAGAGCCGGTGATGTGCTGCCCTGCGCAAGTTCGGGCGCTCAAGGGCGGACCCCGGCACCCTCCGGGCTGCGGCTCGGCTGCTCCCTGCATCTCCTGCAAAGCGTGTGGAAACTCATAGCGCAGTGCTGGCGTGCCTGGATAAGGTGTCTCCAGGGGAGACCAGCACACTGTTTTTCTAGAAAAATTCCTTTAGCCACCAATCTGCCTTTGAGGAGCCCTGAGACTGTGGGGGGACTGCTTGTTTAGGCAGCATTGATTCCCCTGAACAGTAACCCTTTCCGAGGCTGACCACTCCTTCACTGAGGATCAAAGTAGGAAACTGTCTAAATGGGGGAAGAACTATTTTATTCTCATGGTTTTATTTCCTGGGAAAATGTGTTTATTTAGTTTGAAATAGCAAATATTTCTTCACAGAAAGTGGCTGTTGTTGAACTGCTTTCAAACATGTTTGATAGTGTAATGTGGAAGTATAAAATTGGATTTTTAAGTAGTCTCCAGGAAACCTTGCTGTTGAAAATACATGATGGGATTTTCTCTTTTTTTTTTTTTTTTTTTTTTTTTTTTTTTTTGGCTCTTTTTTTTTTTTTTTTTAGGCTACATTTCTTGGTCTCTTTACCATGCACTGCCACCGATGATCTACTACTTCCCCCTTCAGACACTGGCACTCACGGGCCTAGAAGTTTTTGCTGTTGCTTTCTTTTCGCCAATATTCTTGACAATTGGCCCTCTTTGGAGGTTGGCTAACAATAAGTACGTCTTAGCCTTTCTGAGATTGACAATGGTTGGTAAGTACGCACTGTAGTGAATTACAGATTCCATCTTGTTATCAAGGCATAAGAACAAACCTTCCAAATTACCTTAAAATTCAAATAATTACAAAAAGAGACAGCAATGAGTTCTCACTCTCTCCATACTCATGTTTTTTTGGGATTTTTTTCTCCCAAGCTTTTATCTATAGTCAGAGGAATATTGCTTACAGCCATTATGTTGGATTACTGCATAATTAAAGAAAAAATCTCATTTCACTTTTATCTCTGGAAGCTTTTAAATTAATATGAGTCATGCCCAATAGGAAAGATGTTTTCAGTAGCACACAGAGATCAGCAAAGCAGGTGTTTTTTTGTATAGCAGTTCTGTGTCTGTGACAATGGATAGGGACAAGACATCACCTTGGGGCTGTTATAAAAGTACTCTGCTATGACTGAAACATTCTTTTTGGTAGACCTAGTTTCTGGGGCAGTATTTTCTTCTAAGAATAGATTTTTAGATCTATTTAAAAATAAATCTGTAGCGTATTGATGGGGTTATAGGCTCATCCTAAATGTGAAATGACTTATACTGTTAGTTGCACAGGAAAAAAGTTTGATCATAAATTCAGGAAAAAGCTGCCCTGCTATCCATCCTACACGCTCCTCCTAAAACCAAGACTTGCTGGGATTCCTGCTTTGGTCTTCAGCTAACTGGTGCACATCTTACCTTTTGTTGATTTTCTGAAAATTTGTTGTGAGAAGGTTTGACATCTACAGCCACAGTCAGAAGCAAGTTATTGTTAACTTATTTGCAACACCTGGAATGAACTCAGGGGAGACAAAGATCTCCACCCTGTGTAGAGATGAAAATACTGCTGCTAAGTGATATGTTTCAGAAGCAGCATTTCCTGGCTCCTCATTTGTTAATCAATGATAATCAGGGAATCACTTTTCTTTTAATTTTCCTCTTTTACTGTTAGAATACAGAATAAGGTCATCTTATTTACTTTCCCTGCATATTTTTTTAAAAGAATTCTTGTTCTTTATCTCTAGAAAGGTACCAGAACTGAAGCCAGTTTGTTGGTGTCATTGGTTTAGATGAAGAATGGTCTTACCATGTTCTTTTCTTGTCTTACTTTTCCCATTATATCCATCCTAATACCTTTTTTTCTCTATAATAAGCTTTTAAGTGAGCAGAATCTTCTACTTCAGCTTCCTGCAGCAGTGCTCAGTGTATCTCTTTCTGCAACATTTTTGAATTTAGAAACTAGTAATGAGTGTAAGCATTTAAAATTGCACCCTGCATCCCTTCAGATATCACAGTGACACAGAATTTGCCATGTTTATTTAAGATTAGTCCTTCAGATCACCTTGCTGTATTTACTAGTCCACTTTACCAAAAGAGATGGAAATCACCTAAAAGTGTGTAATTTTTTTTCTGCTAAGTAAAGAGCAGTGACAGGCTTATAATGGTGTGTAAAGTCTGTTGGTTCCTGCCTGTTTGCTTCACCTGCGTCACAAGCTCCTGAAAGTATTAACTCCAAATAAAAAGTTAGCTCATTCTGTAGTAATCTGGGGCAGAGATGTGTTAATGGAGGTGGTCATAGAAAAACTCAGAGCAGGAAGACAGAAGCTGTGCTCATCCTTAGCCAGGGCTAACCTGAGTGTTGCTGTATGCAAATTCCATCTCACCTTCATTCCTGCCTGAACAGGAACTGTTCCCTCAGTGGCCATATCCTCCTGCTGCTTTCACCTCTCAAACACTCTTAATATTGTCCACCATTTTGCAAATCTACACCATATTCTCTCCCAGCTGTATTGTTCATACTCTTCATTCTCTTTGCCCTTTGCCCTACAGTGAGCATTAGCATTTGGGAAGATGTAAGAGCATATTCCTCACCCCCTTTGTCTCCAGCAAGGGGTTTAGCAGCCAATGGTAACCCTCATTCTTGCCTCCATGCTGCAGGTTCTCAAGTTAGCCAGATGCCCTTGCACAGGCAACACTGGGCTTTAGGACTTTACATATGTATTTTTTTACTTAGTTCTCATCACTTCATTTTGTCTTTAATGTTAGTTCTGTCCCATCATACTGTGCTGCTGTTTCTCCTATTTCTCAGTTCTTCCTTTTTCCCCTCTTTCATACCTAGACACTTCATTCTGTTTTTGATCTTTTTTTCCTCCTCATGAAGGCGATGGCCTTCCCCTGGGGCTTGTTGAACAATCAGGCAGAACAATCTACTCCATGCATGCTCCACCCCATTCCACTGGAAATACTCAGTCCTAAATTTCACGATCAAAAAATCTGAAAGTTCTTCATGCTTAGCTAAAATCATAATATTTAGGGGGCTGGGGGGCTTTTTTCTTTCTTTTTGCCTTTTCAGGAAGCTTTATTTTCTCTGAAAATTTTAATTCCATAGTACTTGATTTTGTGTTCTACTAAAAAACAAACAGCAAGCAACTACCCCGTGGTAGTGTCTATTTGAATCTGTGTCTGCAGACAGCACACAGTAAATTTGAGTGTTTGGATAGATATATTTAAGTTTTGGGTGTACTTGCTCAGCAACAAAAGGTGTGTCTGTAAATTGGCAAACCCATGCTAGCTTTAATTAGGGTAGTGTAAGTGATGAAAGATTTGAAGAGGCAGGTTTAGGGATTGCCAGTACAATTTAGCAACAGAAATCTGTGTGCATTGTACATGAAACCTCTGCTGAAGTCCATACAAGTACATCTTCAGTACACATTGATTTCATTTTATCATCTTGGTGCTAAGCTTTGTATCTTTTACTGTGAGCAGAATGAGCAGGTAGACAGTTGGAGGATTCCTAGCACATGTTGCCAGAATCTGCAACTCCATTTCTGACCTTACTTGCTTAACATCTCTTCAAGTTTGACTCATACTCACTTAGCAAATGGCTGGTAGCATAACAATGTTGCTTCTCCTGATGTTTGACGTTGGTCCTGGACCAGATTTAGCCACACTGAGTGAGGTTACAAGAATGTATGTGATCCACAGTCACTTAAATTGGAAACTTGCTAGCAGAGTTTAAAACTGCTGATAAGGTGAGGTCACTGTGCCGTGGGAACTGGCAAAGATATGTGTGTGTGCACACTCTCTTTCAGTGACTGTGGGAGTGACAGTTCCCAGTAATAAGATGACACAGGCTGGTAGTGACCACTCTGAGGTCAAATACTGGGCCAGAGAAAGCCTTGTTCACACCTGCTAAGGCACTTGCCTACTAATCCCTAACCAGTGTGTGGCGACTGGTCCCGTCTCATAAAGAATATGGCTTTTGCCACAGTGTACTTACTTTTATAAGTGCACTGACTTTTAAAAGTGCACTGCGGCAAAAGCCGTATCCTGTTTAGAAAGGAGCAGTCACCATACATAAAACCTTATGACTTTTGAGTTATGTAAGTGCACAGTTGAGGAGTATCTGTATGCTTAGATATTTTATCCATATATGCTATTTATGGAATCAGTCACCATAAGTACTTAAATTAAGGCAATAACTGCACTGTTGGATAATTGCTTCATGTTATCTTTTTCCTTGAAAATGATAACTGCTATAAAGTCATGTATACTCACTTACTATCCACACCTACATTTCTTTACTTTGTTTAAAAATGGGTAGTGTCATGTGTTTTCAGATGAATGGTGTAGCTATTCAAATTACAGACAAGGTTGAACTAATATACAGGAAATCCTTATTACCTGATCTCTATTGCCATTAAAACAATATCTGTCTGTGTGTGTTTCTTTGTAGGAAGCTTAGCATCATACCAGGCACCAAATGCTTCAATTAGACTATTCATCTTGGCTGTTGGTGTTTCTTCTTCGTTGCTGGTTCAAACAGTAACATGGTGGTCAGGAGACAGTTTACAAAGGTATTTTCTTATGCTGATGGGATTGTAACTGCCATTTCCTTATATTAAAAGGTGTTTCCTTTCTTTTTTTATCCCCTAGGAGTTAAGATTTTTTTCTTTTCCCCAAATGTCTTACTATTTCAAAAGCTGGTTCTTACAGGTTCATCAGGATATGGGGCTTCATGCTAGGCAAGATAATGCTCCTTGTTCTTCGCATCTGGTACACATCACTAAACCCAGTCTGGAGCTCACAGGCTGCCAATACTGTCATTATGACAATAGCTTTTATAGCAGCAGTGGAGCGAATTTATTCAGGTAAGCATATTACAACAAAGATGGCAGTTATGAAAACATCCGAAAGTATACTTACCTATGCGCCACTGGGTTTTGATTCTTTGATTATTTTCTCCCAGTATAGACTCTGTTTTTAGACCTGATGCATGAGCTTTAGAAGTCATGGGGTACTTCCATCTACCCATAACATGTCAGAACTGGTATCACAATTCATAGAAGTTGTACTGAGTTGGTTCTGGAACTGCCAACTAATGTCAATAATGTGACAGTAACACAAACAAAGGCATAAGCCAGACCAGTAAAAGCAGAATGGTTATTGTCATTCCAGCATGAAACGTCTGTGATATTTCTGTTATTTTCTTAATTCAGTCTGCTCTTTGAATTTCTCTACCAGGGCATATCTTTTGACAGAGAAAGAGAGACAGCACAAAGCTGGGGAAGAGCTGATGTGTCAAAATAAACAGAAAGTATTGGAAGAGTGGACAAGTTGTCCTGGTCAAAATTTTGCTGAGTTCTTGGAGTGTTTGAAGAGAGTACACAGCAGTGGGGGCTGGCATAGGCTAAGCTCACTTAGCAAGTGGTATTGCCAAAGAAGACAGTGAGGTTAGTTAAGTTGGTTAGTTAAGGCAGCTCATGTTAAATCCTCAGAAGCTCCTTCCTTCTCAGTATAACCTGAATGAATTAATTGAGAGATAAAACCTTATCTATGTATAAGAAATGGGTATAAATTATCATCATGCATATTGTTTGTAGGCTTGCATTACATAACATAAACTAAACCTGAACTTTCATCAGAATTTAGAAAGGGAATCTACTGCAAGAGATTAGGAATGAAATATGTCTCCTTTGTGGATGACAAAGTGATAGGTCTATGCAATTAAATGTGCTGCTTTCTCCTTAGATGAGATAGGACCTACAGTGCATGGAAAAAGGAGAAGGAAGGGAGTTTAGTTCTGGCTTATTTGGAAGTGTCAGGTTTTGTTCTTATCAGAGCTTAGAGTTTCAGAGAACAAAATCCTCTGAACAAATTCCAATAACTATTCTGCTGATTTTCAAAGCCAATTTAATTATTTAAATTCCAGTATTATGAAGAATAATCAAATGGGCAGGTTGCCATTTTTGTACACTTACTTTGAGTAGCTTTTCCTGGCAGACCTAGGATTGTTACTAGAGATTCTGAATTTTTTTTTTTTTGTGTTATCAATTGCCATGAATGATCAGATAAGTTAGCTTGTGTGTCTGTAATTTATTCTGGTAATTTTGTGATCTTGGCTATTTCTTTTTCTCAGTAACTCTTTCTATTGGAATTTGATGGTTTGGTTAGCTGCATTTCTGTGCTTGTTCTAGGTGGAGACAGGAGGAAACAAGAAGCAAACAAAACTGGTAATGCGGTTAGAGGGACTGCTTCCCATCCTTATTGGCTTTTATCTGGGGTTGCTTTTGGCAGCCTCATGTTCCTCACCCTGTGGATATTTGGGGAGGTCTCATTAGTTTCTAGATGGGCAGTAAGTGGACATCCACATACAGGTCCAGATCCTAATCCACATGGGTAAGTGGTTTTTTTATTATTCTTGTTTAAGCAAAATAGTACTCGAAAGCCAGTGCTGTAGTGGGGGATGAATTAAAACTCAACCAGATGACGGTAGAGTAATTTAAATAGAAAAAAGTGCAAGATAATTCACACAGAGGACTTGTAGATTCATTCTTGCCTTCAGAGAGCTCTGAGCATTGTGTCTAGACCATGACATCTTAACATTTTCTAATACAGAATGTTTTTTTTTCAGCAAGAAAATCTTGATTTGTCACATTGCAAAACAATTTTTAGATTAGGACTGAGGTTCAAGGCTTTATGAATGCAGTGCATCTATAGTAGGCAGTAAACTAGTCTAGCAGTTGACTTCAGAGAGGAGATGATCAGAGATGCATGCATATATAAACTGTGTGTGCAATATTAAAAGATATACTTCTGTAGATGTCTGTAGTCTTGATGCTGTGTGTGGTTCACTTGGATTCCAAAACCTAGGAAGACACCAGATTCGTTATTCTGAGTCAACTACGTGGAGTGGTGGGTGACAGAGTTTATAATTTGGAGATGGTATACAAAAGAGCTACTCAAGACTGATAGCAATGTTAGATGCTCTAGGATCCCCTATTTGATGTGAAGAAAATACTTCTGTTTGCAGCAGATTCCTCCCTCTCATTTTCTCTGAGTTGTTTTTGCCTTTTGTTCCCAGGATTTCAGTGGGCTGCTTCTGGTGCTGAACATAGCCCACTTATACCTTAATATATACCTTAATAAAAAAAAATATTATTTTCAACTGGATTTTTTTACATCCAGTAGAAAGGAGAAAACATAGCAGGGTGTGAAGTAAAGGTATTTTGTGCTCAAATTAAGCTCTATTTAAAGTAAAAGGATTATAAAATATTACCAAGCACCCTTGCCTGTATGTTTAGAGGTTTCTTTTTGAGTGCCAGGTGTTTATAAAGTTGTATTAGTGTATGATTTCTTTTTCCTTGTTGTTGTATTAGAGGTACAGTTCTGTTGGGCCTGGCCCAGGGACTGATGCTTTCATTTTGGAGCTGGTCTTCTGTCGTCAGTTTTGCCTGGTTTCTCATAGGTAGGTGCAAATCCTGAGCAGAATTTTTGTTTCTGTTACCTTATTTCTTTTCCTCAAGTCCTCTGACCTTACACCACACCTCAGAGAAATGTGGCTAATCAGAGCCTCCTTTTCTCTGTCACTGACTGTAGCATGTATATGTCTGACCAGTTGACTAAGGACTACAGGCCAAATCTCCAGGCCATTGCAGAGCAGTGTTTTTTTCTGCAGAAGCCCCTGTTGAGGTTCTGTTCCCTTGAGCAGCATCTCAGTTCCGACCATCTGCGTTGTATAACTCGCTGGACTTGATGATCTTAGAGATCTTTTCCAACATTAGTCGTTCTATGATAAGGCTACATGTGGGGTTATGAGGTTAAGATGACACAAACCTCTCAATTCTACAGGAGGCAAAGTAACTGGTCATTTAGTGTGCAGTTCATCTGGAGGCAAGTTTGCCTCCTGTCTCCGTAGTTGCCAAGATCTCCAGGCAGTAAAATAATGTGCACATCAAAGCAGACCTACTGGAGCAATATATTTGTAAATCAGACTGCATACAGTGGGTCTTAGGTGGTGGGAAGTGGAAACTGGATCTGGGCATCCATTTTCAGGAGGAGGGTATAGCTATGCTGTGGAGCAAGTGATGCATGATCCAAGTAGGAGGAGACGTAACTAATTCTGCTCCTGAACTGTGCAGAGGTGTGTTTTCCATGCTGTCTCAGCATGGATGGATAGATGCTGCTTGGTTTAATCTGTCATCCTATCTGAGAGAAATATAGTGGTATAAATGCTGTCTAAAACACCTGCTAAATCTGCTTCTTTTTTTGTCCTTAGCTAATTTTTTGTAGATCTTTATATAAAGAAGACAAAGCAGGTCTTCCTACAAATGTTTGATAATAAATTGGGACTTACCAAAATACAGGGACCAGAGGAAATTATGAGTTATGTTTTGGGTTTTTTTCTCATTCAACTTCTGTTTTGGAGCACTTAAGAGTGCACTTTCAAGTAATTTTCCACAACCCTGAAGACAGAAAATTTAATATAAACTGAGTTTCTCCTAGTCAGGAATCAAAATAAAATACCAAATATGAGGAGTGTCACGGTGAAGGCACAAGAGTTGCCAATGCTTAAACTATCAGTTGCCCAAATAATTTACCTTTTGGTGCAGATGTTAGTTTTAGAAAATGTGTATGCAGACTATAATGTGAGTATGAACATCTGTTTTTTAATGTACACACATTGCTAATTTAAAATAAGTACAGAATGGTTCTT
Organism: Oxyruncus cristatus; assembly: GCA_013399855.1. Classification (NCBI taxonomy): domain Eukaryota; kingdom Metazoa; phylum Chordata; class Aves; order Passeriformes; family Cotingidae; genus Oxyruncus; species Oxyruncus cristatus. Next base: position 1,069,943 of record VXAY01003830.1, on the reverse strand, counting down.
TACTTGATTCAACCATTGTATTTTGAAATGCTCAGAACTTTGATGTATAAGAGTAAAATATTAAAAGCGTTTCTATACATTTGCTATTAGGGTGTGAAAGTTAGTAAACACTCTTACCTACAGTAACATTTTAAAATGAAATTGTCCTGTTATAGAGAGCTTCTGTGGTTGTTAATATTCTCTTTGGGTTTGAATCCCCAAATCAAAGACAGTGTGGTAAATACAAGATCTTGCAGTTAGTAAAATATTAATACTTTTCTTGCCCATTATATGGTTATCTACATGGAAAAAAGATCAGAGTATGTTTGCTCTTCATATTAACCTGATTGATTCTTTCTTTATTATGGTAAAGGAGGTTCATAATAGGCAAACCTGATAATCTCTTAAAGAGTGCAATCACCCCTCTGTTGTGCTTGGAGAGCTCTGTGTAAGAAAAACTGTTTAGTTTTGGCTCTTGGTGTCGTTTCTCTGCTGTCATTTTGCTTCACTGTTTTCAGCTGAATAAGCAATCTTTAAAAAAATGAGATTTTGGGAAAAGTAAGAAACTGTCTTTGGTTATTGTGAAATTCTAGTGATGCAGTTTTCATGGCTGCAAAGCACAGTTATATTTCCCAGACTGTATTTTTTCCCAGACAGAATGTGAAAATGAATGTGGCAAATAATATGACTGAGACTTACTATATTCTTTTCTATACCTTCTCAGGTTTGGCATCTTCAGCTGGTCTTCTTTATTTACACACCTGGAGTGCTGCTGTTGCAGGCAACATCCTTGCTGTCTTTACTATGTCTGTGTGGCCGCATCTAGCTGGACACTTTGCTAGCTGTCTGCATCCTGGGAAAGCCATGAGTACAGCCATGTTTGCCTATGTTCTTGAATTATTCTTCTGTGTATGGTGTACAGCTTATAAATTTGTACCTGGAGGAGTTTACATTAGAGAAAGCTCCCATCTTCTTTTAGGTACATTTCTGATTATGAACAAATACAAGTACAGTTGCTTTAGCCTCAGCCAGACATGTGAATGTATCTAGCATATAAAGAGTCTTCCCAAACTCTCAGTTGCTATTAGATTTACTATGGTAAGAGTTTGAATGAGAAAATTATTGAGATATGCAAAAAAAAAATATTACTGTTTCTTTACTGTTAGAAATAGTCTAAAATGTGGACAAAAAATGGAATTCAGTTGGGGGAAAATGACAAAGAGAAAAAATGTCTGAGAAGTCAGTATGCAGCTGAGGAAGAGGTCTGTTAATCAGTCACCCTAAAAACCTGGCTGCAATCCAGGGTGGGAATGCATCTGTATGCTAGGTACCCAAAGTAGCAGTAGGATACCTCAGGTAACAATGTAGTTACTGGGACCGTGCCATAATTCGATGCATTATGAAGTCGTGCTCTGAAGAGCAATGTGTTTCATCCTGCTGGTCTAGCTAGTCTACTTTTGAGACCTGAGCTTCTTCTCCATGTGGCTCTGCCTTATGTTTTGTGGACACACCAGCATGTTTGGAGGAATCTAACTGAGCCTGCAGTGTCAGAAATATGCAAACCGGAGAGGAAGAAAAAAATTGTCAGGTATTTGCACATAAGGAAGAACCGAGTTGAGCAAATATAAAGGCTTTAGCCAAATGATCACTTGCTGAGGGTGGAGAGATGGAAATCAAACCAACCCTTCCTGGTTTTGTCTCCAGAATTATTTTCTCAATAGGTACTAAAGTGTTTCAATAGCATATTTCACTAACTGTATTTAAACAATGCCAAACCTTGTCTTGGGCTAATTGTGTGGCACATTTTTAGAATGTGACGCATGAGCCTGTATTTTATTTGGAAAGGATTAATGAATGCTATCCTTGACTTGTTGCTCCACTGGTTTTAGATTTCATAACTGTTTTTGCAACCACTTTCTGTCACTCCAGTTTCTTACTCTCTATAAGCATTTCTTATATTACAGCAATGACATGAGGGATTTTAATTTGTTATGTTTTGAGGAGAGTTCCATTCCATTATTGCATTATTTTCTTTGTTCTCAAAGCACTCTGGGGGGTCTGTAGAAAAAGTATCTTAGTTAATTAAATCTTATTCTTTAAAGTTATATGAAGAAAGCAGGTGGTAGAGGAGTGTCAGATGCTTTCTTGAGTAATGCTTTGACAAAAGAAAATCTTTTATATAAAATCACTCTCTGTTACTTCCTTTGAAATACAGTTCTGATTAATTTACCTGGCATGATCACAAGATACTAACACAGAGATGGCTCTGACTTTCGCTTTGGTAAAATGAAATCTGTGAACTGAACCCACCTCAGCTGATGACACTACATGAGTTTAAATTCCATCTGAGAATCCAGTCTTTGTGATGCCATTACATTGCTTATCACAGATTTGCAAATTATACCATGAGACTGCGTATTTGTTGCTGTGCTTCTACCCTTACAGCCTGGCTTCCTGGCAAACTACTTGTTTTCTTCTGGTTTCTTTCAGGTGCAATTACTATTTCTTGCTTTCTCCTCCTGTCCAATATCCTGCCTTTCTCTTGCTGCAGTTTGGGTAGGGAGCTGCACCAGGAAAACTGACAATGGAAGTAAGATCATTATATTCAAGATTTCTGTGCTGCTTTACTGTGATGATATAATGCTGAGGGTCAGATTCCTTTAATGGTTGAGAATCAGTCTCCCTTTGAGAAAGGTTTGTGTGTGCCCCCTTCAGCATTGCTCTAGACCTAGCTTGGTTTGCAAACTTTCACTGCAACTAATGTAACAGGTAAGGACAAAAAAATACTGAGTGATAGTTATTTCATCATCAGCTGTAACTCTGAAGTAAAACATGAGTAAAACTCTGAAGTAAAACATTCTATACTTAATTAACTATGCCACAAAGATATTAAGTACATATATCTTCTCCAGCAAAGCTCTTACACAATTCGTTACCCTCCCCTGTTTTCTTTGAAGGTAATCCGATTCTTTATCTCATACGGAATGGGAAAAATCTTGTATTAACAGTGTGAACTACTTATTGAAAAGATACCTTTCCAATGCAATGCAACAGTTAGTGCATGAAGTTGTTTATTAGCTTTTAAAATGTATCTACATGTGTGTTTAGTTGTCTGTTCCTAAAATGCAGAGCTGTTTCTGCTGGCCCTGGAGTACAAGAATACAAGTTGCTGCCATGTTAAATTGGCCTTCCAACTGCTGCAATCTGCTTACACTGGTTTAGTACAAAGAGTTGAGCAATTGCTTTTGTAGTTCTTATACAAAAAATGTGTTACTTCTATCTTGGTGACAGAGCAGTTCATTTGTAGATAATAGATATCTACAATCAACAACGTATTTTTTTCATAACACTGTTATTTTACGGTTCTGTAATTCGTAGGTGTAACTTAATTGCTCTTGTCCAGGTTGATTTCAGTAAACTTTGAAAACAGTGGACTGAGCTGTGAGTTGTAGCCATCAATAGGGCCTGGAAGGATTTTGGCATGATTTATCTGCCTTGTGCTAGCCTTTTTGAAACAATACCCTGGAACTATACTGCAATTGAGAGTGCTATCAATAATCTTATATGTCCTGCATTGCCACATTAGGTATGGCAGTTATCTGCATTTGTGCTTTGAATCACCTTTGTTGTCGGAGCCACAAGGTTGTTGTGTTGTAACACAACAGCTGGAAGTTTGTAAGTGTTGTGTTTATGAGAAATGTTTAATGTGTTAAAGCTCTGTGAAAAAACTAATTACTTATATTTTTATAGGTTTTATAATGTCATGTATTGGGCTAGATCTTCTAACAGGACCGAAGAAAGACCTTAGCTCTACCTTTGAAGTGAAAAGCAATCAAAAGCCACTATTCAAAAAGACTAAAAACTACATTAAACTATGTAAGTATAAATTTACTTCCTTTTTTCCCTGACTGTAGGGATATTGGCTGAGGGAAAAGAGTAACACTGTGGAGCTTTTTGCTCAGATGTTTTAGAAATGTGGGGGTTTTGCTAGTTTTAGAGACAGACTTGTAGTTGATATTGCCCTGGTTCCAGTTTAAGGATGACATATTCTACTGGAGGAGCTGACTCACTATGATAACCACTGACAGAAGCTGTTCCTGATGGAATAGACACCAAAAACCAGGCAAAAAGCAAAATATACAAATAGTTTGGATTCAACAGCATTTGTGCTTTCATTTTCATGGTGGAGGAAGAGGCCTCTCTGGATCTTGGGATTTACAATATGTACACAAAAATAGGAATAATTTCTTGGCCCATTTGTTATGTCGTTTTTGAAGCAGTTCAGTGTGACAGCCTTCCTAGGGCTGTGTGAGCTGGCTGGCAGTGTGAGGGGACTTTGCTGGCCCAAGAGCTGATCCGTAATGTGACATCCCTCCTGTATGAGGAAGCAGTCCTGCAAAGCCTGTTGTGGCTGACATCACAATACAATCTTGATGCCTTGCTGCATGTTCAGACCAGGCCCATCCTCAGGAAACCCTTGTCATCTTCTGCCTGTGAACTATGCCTAGGGATCCCAGCTTTCCACACTGTATATATGGCATCTGCTTTTTCCCTTGGGTTTTGAAGACAAACGAAAATCAAATGTTTGAGTGTTTACTATTATTTGGCTTTTAAACCTCAGGAATTCATATAATAACTCATATAAATGATGTTTTCATCGTTAGCTTATTTTTTCCAAGGAAAAACATCTGTCAATATTGTGAAGTTTGGTAAAGGAAAAAAATGCTAAATATTAGGGCATGCTAACCCTACAGAGATCACGATGATGAAGGTTCAAATTCCTTCATCTTCTTCTGTGACTTTGGATCAAGTCACTTGCCATTTGTGTACATTTAGCTGCATTTGGAAAGCAGAGACAATAATGCTTCACAACTTTTCGTGGCTGTTTCTGGAATCTTTATGGAGGACTTTACCCCATATACTCGGGGGCCGGAAGAATGTGGCCCACGAGAGTTTGTGTGTCAGAGGCAATGTGAACACCAGTTCAAGTGGTTTGAATATTGCTGCTCAGAAACGTTTCACAAAAGTGGGTGATGTTTCAAAATACTCCTTGTCACAAAGTACAGCCCTTTTCCAGCTAATCTGGTGACATTGCAACAATACCTCTTGTACTTTCTCATCATGCCCAGACTTGCATTTTTCTCAGCTTTCCCTTTAAGAACCTTTGCATCTTGCAGAGTATGAAATTACTTGACATGTGCTAATTTAAACTGCGTGTCCTTTCTTCTGACATAATCCACTATCATATTTATTTAAATTTTGCAAAAAATTGTTCCAGAAAACTTGCATTACAATAATTTCATAAGTTTTTGAAGATATGAAAGAATAAACAGGAGTTACTGAAATCATTGTAGATTGCATATGCCATTGCATAAATGAAAAATCTGAGAAGGGCTTTGATCATCAAATTAGAACGTGCCAAATGCTGAGAGCTATTAAGTGTCTGCTATATTTATTTGAAAGGCTACCAGAGCAGTGGGAAAACTCTGAATATGCTTTCTGTGAAGACAAATTGCCTTTCCAGGAACATGTCAAACAAATGATCACTCTGGAGGTCTGGCAGGTCTTTGACATGTAAAGCCTTGCAAAGTAACTAAATTTTATTCCACACATTGTATTAATACAAAATAAAAATTGTGTACTACAAATGCATACCTGCAACACAAGAGGAAAACACTGAAAGGTTTACATGATCCTCTTACTCATCTCCTGTAACAAAGTCTTCAGTAGATACAGTTTTTACATAACTATTCCAAAGAGTTTTGGTATATTTTATCTGTTTAGCATGTTGTGTTTTGGAGAACATAACTGTATTTGCACACCAGATATTCTGCATGCATTTAGATACTCTTAAGTGCACTACTTTGGACTGGTGTTGTGGAAATTTTGGACTGATGTTGTGGCATATGTGGAAATTTAAATGTACACATTTCTCATCTTATGAATAGCATACCCTATTCTGTTTTAACTACAATAATGTTATTTTTTTCTTGCTTTAAAAACATAATTTTTGTGTTTTTCTATTTCAAGTCTTGTGGCTCTTTGTTGGTGTTGGTTTGCTTGGACTGGGTCTACGTTACAAAACTTACCAGAAGAAGTTGGGCCAAGGGGTGAGTAGTGTGTTTGTAAAAATGGGAACTTTCACATGAACATTTTACTGTATATTTGATACTTCAGGTGTGTTAATTGCTGCTGAAGAAGTCTTTGTACCAGTATCCAAATATTTAGCAAAACTAACACAGAAATGAAAATGCAAAAATTTAATTTGTAAATTCACGTTGAACATGGGAAATGTTTGGGTCTTTGGAGACTTAAGGTGCTGCTGTGAAGGAAAAAAGTACTCTGAAAAAATGAGAGACTCTTGCCTCAAATGTTAAATTCGAACGATAGTTTTATAAATGAATTTTCTTTAGTTGTATTCAAACTTGACAGTGCTGTTAGCAGCCTGATCTCATGTCAGGGTAGTTTGAGCAGATAACCTCATGAGGTTCCTTCCAGATGAAGGAATTCTGTGCTTCTATATTTATATGCATAACTCTGAAAAGTTGGTTGACCTGGATCAGACTTAGACTAGTTATGGAAATTGGATAAAAATCGTAAGTTTCCAGTTTTCTATCTGGCAAAAAATTATGTACTGCGATGACTGTAACAAGATGCTTAAGGCTTGCAAAGTTTACTGTTAATAGTGGATTAAGTCTTTTGTAATCCTGGCATCTTTATCAGCAAAATATGTTTGTTAAAACTTCTCAACTTGCGCATCTTCTATGGCACCATGTATCTGATATTGTTGGCTGCAAAGCTATGATACATAAAAGTTAAATTGCACTTGACTTTTTTCAATTTATTTTTTTGAGGTTCCAAAAAGAGACTTCTCTGCTATGATCTGGCCTTTTAGATTTGCATATGACAATGAAGGATGGTCTAATTTGGAAGGATCAGCTTATTTGCTTAATCAGACAGGTAACTATTTTTTCTCCCACTTCATTCATACTTGAGAGGGTTCATCTGAAGAGAAAGAAGTATGAACACCTGCTGGGTAACTGAGTGCATTTTTACATTAATGCAGGAACCTGTGTTTAGTGTTTTTCTCCTGAATTGGTGAGTTGTTCCAATACAATCACTTCTGTTAAAAACCCATTTGCAGAGGTGGTGACTTGTTTAATGTGTTTTTAAAAAGGTTTCTAGTTCGAGAAAAGACTTGGTTTGTTATTTCTCATAATGCTGATGAGTGACTTGTCTATAGAGAAATTCTTTGAATAAATGAAATAATGATAAATATCCTTAGAGATAAAATACAATGCTTTGTAACTTCTCTGCAGTTTTTTTAAGATGTGAAGCATTATATACTGCTGAAAGTGTCTGAAATTAAAATGCTCTGAGCAACGAATACAGAGGAGAAACAAACAAGTCTGTTTCCATCACTGAACCAGAGCAATTTATACAAGAAAAATAGCAATGGTAGCTTAGTTGTCGTGATTTTACTGTAAAGAAGGGTGTCTAACCTGTTGCTCATGGACAGGATTTTGGTTGGAAAATTAGCTATAGGAAATCAAGATTATGGACTCAAGATTAGTGCTGCTGTAGAGGGCATTGAAAGGAGTCAGCCAGTGGTGCTTGTAGGTGTTACTTTTTTTTGTGATACCCGTGAGATAGGGTAGACTGGGGACTGCTGATTTAAGATTTAAAACAGCTCAGGAGATTAGGAAGTGTCCATGCTGCTATTCCAGCATTTGTTTTCTTGGCTCCTCCTATGGTGTGAGTGCACCACAGGACTTTCCTGAGCAGCTCAGGTTTGACAGACCCAGGCAGTGGGAAGGCACTGACAGGTGCTCCTGTGCAAGCCTTGATTTCGTGGCACAGGAGTTAATGAAGAGTGAACAATTGATTCTAGCATCATTCACTCCATTGTCCCATGAACCCAAAGGTTCAGAGGGCTGAGCTATGTAGGCTGTCTAGTGATATGACAAAACAACCAGGATGTTGAATGAATTGAAATATGGAGCATTCTTGTTCGCTAGTGATTCCATAGTTCATGTCTGGGTGTTTATTTCATCTTTGCGTGTTTATTTATGAATTATAATGAATGCATTTATTTCTGATGCCCATAGTTTTAATTAATGAATACTAGAAAAAGTGATTTCTTGGTTATGTCCATTGAGCATTTCTTTGTGGTAATGAACTATTGCTTCTAAAAAAAACCCCCTACTGTTAAGTCAAGAAGGCAGCAAATTACAAAATATAAACTAATAAATCTTAGTTCCAGATTGCAGGAAACAGTATTCTGGAGTTTTATGTTACATGCATATTGTTATATAAAATACTATGTTAACATTTCCAGAAAATGCACTCATTAATGCATTTAGAGTTAAGCTTCAAATTCGTAAAAGATTTGTGTTCTAAAGAAGAGTTCCTGATTATAAGAGCCCCAGAGAAGAGTGGCTAACTGCTTCAGCATAGGGGCTGTCTTTAAAGATGTGGTGGTATGCATTCCTTGGGCTCATCTTCTCTCTGTTGGCATAGTGAAGATGCAATGTGTAATGGCTTTTGTGACTGGAACTTCTGTCTGCCCTGAAGGAATCCAACATCAACCCTTCTTAATGGTTTCAGTTACTGTTTCTGTGATCAGCATGTATGCTGATAGTGTAGAAGCAAAAACCTGAGAATCCACTTAAAAATACTTTGAGCTACCATTTTTCCTGCTGGCATTGCTTTCACAGTGCTAAATAAGACATTTCAAAAGCAAAAAATCTTCTGTGTCAAGAGTGGTGCTGGATGGAGTGGTCCTAATTCCTTGCAGAAGGGCTGCGGATGAAGTGGACTCGATTGCCTTCAGGAGTAGGAGATCACTCCAAGGGGGGCGTAATTGCAGGAAGAATGGAACACTTTCTGCTGCAGCCATACGGACCTGCTGCTCAAGCTGAGCCTGGATGTTTCAGGCATCCTATGGCCAGCTTGCAGACTCCCACCTTCCTTCAGGCATGGGCAGGTCTTAGATGCCTTTCTTAGGTTCCTGGAGGGACTGCATAGTTCTTCCTGTATCCTGCAGTTGAAATATAGGGGAACCTGTCCTTTCCCCTTGACAAATGCACACTTCCACATGTAAACAAGGAGGGACCACAGTGCCCTGAGAAAATGAGGTGGCTGCCAATGGTCAGCAATTCACTGGAGCTGGGAACCCTTCTGTTACCATGCCTTGGGGCTAATGCTGGCTTGCTCTGGGCTGATTAATTACTTTGGCAATAACAGCCAGTTCCATCTTGCACAGGACCCTTTGGAGCACAATAGGATTTGTTAGATGAAGGTAAGTGCAGATGTGCTGTGTAGCGCTTGTTCATCAAGTTGAAAGCAGTAGAGCTGCTACTGTGCTGTTAATCAGTGTACACAGAGTATCTCTAATGCTTTTGAAATGGTCTGCACTAGGTCTGTGCAGGCCAACTTTACTGTGCAGTCTCGTATCTCTGGTTACGCACCAGGGAGGAGCTTTGTCAAGCAGACACTAAGTATGCCTTTATCAGAGGTTGTGTGGCCTGCAGTGCCCTAAAGTTTGGGCATAACTTTCTTGACAACATTGGTTTGCCCTGGCTGACTCCTGAAGGGCTTGTGTCCACCCTTGTGTAATCAAAAGGGAAATTACAACATTATGCAGTCATTTAGTCACATTTATAGCTAGCTAACAGTTATAAATTTGGAAATATTTTCCTTTTTTCCCTTCCCTTTTCAGAAGCAGATTTTATCACTATTATAGAGAGCGATGCCTCTAAGCCATTCATTGGAAACCACGATCCAACAATGTGGCTAGGAGAAAAACTAGGATTTTACACAGATTTTGGTCCAAGCACAAGAGATCACACTTGGGGGTGAGTCATCTTTGCATGCACAGTGACAGTAAATAGATACAAATACATTGCCCAATACTAACTGGACTAGAACATGAGTAAAGAATAATTGGAATAATAGTCTCCATAATCACTTGTTGGAGCTTGTCTTTTAGGAACAGGCTTTGGTTCCTTAGCATTACAATGTAATGCAGATGGAGTTTTCTCACTGTTAACATGATCAGGTTTCAGTGCCTGCCCCTGTAAGCTACTTTGGTTTTGGTGAAGTACAGGATAGCATCCTGTACAGATCTGGAAGTTCGTCATTCTAAGTACTGTATCTAATTCCCTTTTCAAATTATTTTATTTTGGGCTATGAGAACTTTATGTTTCAGACTTTAACATGTGATAGCAGTTGGAAAATGTAACTGCACCTGGAGGTATTTGAAATTTTGAATTCATTAGATCAAGGTTGGACTCTATAGTGGGAAATGGGGATAGAAAGGCACACGTCTGTTTGAACAGAAATTTTTGTGTCTGATTTTACTTTAATGCTTGACCAACTACCAGTTGCATATCTTTCAATATCTTTGCCCTCTGGAAGAATAGTGGCTTATGATGTGGCTTTTTTTTTTTCAGGGAAATATGTAGATCTCCGTGGCAGATAGAACTTTCTAGTGATGTTGCAATGGCTATTTAATTACTGTTATATGTGAAGGGAATTTAGTAACTTTGCCCTTCCAGAGCCTGTCTATTTAAGTGAGGCAGAATTGGGCAGAAAAATAATTCTCTGAAATTTTATTCATGAAATATTTTGAAAAACCTGATGCAAAATGTCTAAACAGAAGCTGAAAAATGAGACATCTCATGCTTGGAAGATGTATTTCTCTCTGTTTCTAACTCTAGTAAAATACCTTTGAATTTCTAGTAGTACAAAATTCTGTTTTGTCTTAAACACAGATTGTGAAAGGCTCAGTGTAAGAATTCATATATATGGAATGATATTTCTCAGTGTAGGAATTAAATTGATAATGCAGTTTTGGACATGTAGTATTTTAGAGGGAAACCTGAATTCAGAAAAATCTACTGAAGATGGTTTATGTTCTGGTCTGATGGTTTGTGTTCAGTGACTGTTAGTTTTTTGCTCACATTTGTCTGCTCAGTTCACACCTGTGATGCTTGTGAACTAACAAATGTAACTTTTTGCCTCTTCTCATTTAGGATTATGGCGCTGTCAAAGTATCCAATTGTAAAATCGGCCCATCACCTCCTCCCGTCTCCAGAGGGAGAGATTGCACCTGCCATTTCCCTGACGATCAACTTCACAGGGAAACTAATTGATTTTGTTGTCGCCCACTTTGGAAATGAAGAGTGTGTATTTTATTTGCTGCTACATATATCTTATAAAGTCGTGTAATTTAATTTGTGAATTTCTGGGATTTCTTTTTTACCCTCTAAATATTCTGCTGTAATACTGGTGCTAGCAAGGCACACTTGAGGAAATACTGTTACATAACTACAGGTTTAAAATTTTGAAGCACTTTTTAAACGGGACAAACGTGTCATGCAAAACTCAGCTGAGCCTACTATCAGAATTACTAGAGATTTAGAGATATAGTCCTAAAGATAAAGTCACAAGAAATGATAGGGCTAGAGATGCGTCTCAGTGCAGGATAGCATCCTTCCGACTTTATGATTATGGAATAGATCTGTTATATTCCACAATGAGTGCAGATAGTTGCAGTTACAAATAGACAGTGTTAATGGAAAAATGATATTTATTAAAACAAAAAGTAACAAATCCAAAACCTCCAAGAAAGGACAATGTTTAAACAGTGTTGAAACAGCAATATAAATACCCATCAGTGTCCTTCTGACTGTATGCGAGTGGAAATACGAAGTCTGATCTCTGGATTTGGAAAGGTAAAATTATACTGATAACTCAAATATGTGATGGAAGAGAATAATGTGTATTTCAGTTCTTGAAAAGCAACAGTTCGATTACCTGTGGGTAATGAATATTAAGAAGAGATGGTTTTGTGAATGCTCCACGTAGCTGTATTTTCTGACTATGTAGTAAGATCTGGAATTTTTTTTTATTTGTTATAATTCATGGAGATGCAAAATTATGGATAAGGTGCAGAATATAGTAACACAAAGAAACTGCTCAGAAAACAGTAAGAATTCTTCTTATCCTATTTCCTTCCATGATGTAGAAACTGTGCTCTAAATCTACAAATTGTTCATAAATTTTCTATTTATTAAACAAATATATTGTGAGAAATCACTCTCAGTTTGAACCCTAGAAAGGAATTTCATTCTGTGCCTCACACAGGTGATTAGACTTGCCTGTCTGAGAAACAGTTTGTCAAAGCAGATGAAAATAGCACTGTATTCCCCCCTCAGAGAGAGATGAGCTAAAGATGACGGAGAAAATGTGAGGAGACATATGGGAAATAAGTGCAAATTAGATTGTGTTTTTGAAGGGAATGAATTTGTAATTAAATGTTGCACACAACTGCTTGGTTTTAATCTTTTTTTATTTTTACTGCTTAGGATGACATAGACTATAGAATACTGGATAACTAGGGATGTTTTTAAATACTGTTTTGAAAACATAGAAATATAACCATGCCTGTGTCATTTAAAACATCCCATCTTCTGGAGAGCTGTAATTCTGGAAAGAGCAGCTAGCTGAGCAGACAATTTCACTTATACCTAGGACAGGCTTCTATTTAAATGTTTGGGGGTTTATTTGTCTCCTATCTTTGTGCTCTTTCTCCCTAATGCATTTGCTTCAGTCAGAAATATCACTGTTTAGAAAGCATAGCTACACTAACATTCTTGTTTTCTCTTGGGTTTACAGATTCCAAAATCAGATCTCTTTCTCAATGGTATTTAGTCCAGCCTACCAAAAGATAGAACACAACATGATTTACACAACTATTTAAAGTTATAAATATGAAGAATCATAGAGAACTGTCTTGGCATTATTTTATGACAAGGACAAGGAATGCGATTCAATGCAGTATTTTACCAGGCTCCACTTTTGGTCATGTTGTAACTGTTGTGTAAATTTCGTTAGAGATGGGGAAACCTGCCAAATAGAATTAAGTAAAGTTAATGGGGTGACGTAGCTCAAGTCATATTTCATAAATTATGTGAACCAGACTTTAAGACTATATTTACCATGGTCTGTCCATCACAAAAGTTTTGTTAGCGTGTGAGCTCTTTGTTATGCGTGATACTGTGCACAGTTAAAATTTAAGTGCAAGCAGAGACAGCCTTAGATAACCAAAGCATGTACATTCACATTTCCTAGTGATGAGATCAGTATTAAAAACAAAACAGTACTAGTAATTACAAGAAAAATAATAATGTTGTTCTTGTAATGGTTAGAAAGAGAACCCTGATTACATCTACCATGATCATGTGGCTTTTATCAAATGTAGCAATAACTTTAAATCACTGAGCTTGCTGTAAACTTTCATTCTCTCTGATACTGAGCAAAAAAATCTGGTACCAGATTAATTTGTGGCTTGCTATGTCATAGCACAAAGATTCAGAGCTAAAATGTATATGTATTAAAGTCTTTTCCATTTTTTTCAGAGAGGACTTGGACAGAAAACTCCAGGCCATAGCTGTTTCAAACCTATTGAAGACTAGCTCTAAGCAAGTTGTATTTCTAGGGTACATCACTTCAGCTCCTGGATCCAGAGATTATACTGAATTAATAGAAAATGGAAATGTCAAGGTAATGTAAAAATACAGCATCTTTAGAGATAATATATGTTGTAAATAGCTTAATATTTTAAATTGACAACTTAAAAATAGATGTAGGTGAAAATACATGCACATGTTCAAATAAAGAACAAGAGGCAATGGACAGTAGTTGCCACAAAGGAAATGTCATTTAGATAATAGAAGAGAAAAAAAAAAAAGTCAGGGTAGTCAAGCACTAGAACAGGGGCCTGGTGAAGTTGTGAAATCTCCATCCTTGGATATATTCAGAAGTCACCTGGATAAGGTCCTGAGCAATCTACCTGAAGTTATGTTGACGATGGGGTTAGGAGCAGGTGACCTCCAGACCACACTTCCAGCCTCTAATTCTGTGATTCTTTTGTTTTAAAACTGAGCTCTGTGTTTGGTTTTCTAGCAGGAGGTGTCAAAAAGTTACGTGATTTGTCTGAAAGTGGGTTTTTTTCTTTCTACCTTACTACAATGTTTTAGGCAAAACATTTTTTTTAGCACATTTACGCATTGGTCCTGTTACCGACTTAAAGCCTATCCAAGGGAAAACTTGCCTTATTTGTTTGACTTTTTTCCCCTTTTACTTCCAGGATATTGACAGTACAGATCGTGACAGATGGTGTAGCTATATTATGTACCGTGGAGTAATAAGGTATGCTAAAGTGGACCATTTATTCATTGGTTTAAATATCTTAATGGCAATCAGTTTTATACTCTTCTGTAGGTGATTGTGGAAGACGCTTATATCCCTAAACAATTATGTATAGACAGTTAGATCAATCATGAAGTAATGTGAAACACTGTATCAGGATGAATTGGTGTATTTCTGAATACAGTTGCAAAGATAGTATTACAGGTTTCATCCTTCTGTGTAAAATGTCTTCAGATCTAGTCTGCTTTTGTAACATAAAACTACATTTTTTCAAAGCTCTGGCTTTGCAGCTTCTAAAATGTGAAGGCTAAGCCCTAATTTGTATGTGACACAGAAGCTAGAGATTTTGAACTATGATTGTAGGGTTTCTTGAAGTAAAATGCTGATCTAATCCAGCCAATCCTTATGCTGGATTTAGTGGAAACTTTAACTTTGTAAGCCTATATTGAAACACTTTTCTCTGTAGGGAACTATGCACTCCATATCTTTCAATACTGAATTGCTTGTAAATAATTCTCATGGTGATGTATATACCAGAATGGAATTAAACTTATTCGGAATTAACTGTGTAAATTCTGCAGTGTTCACAGGAGTAAAACCTGTAAACTTGATTGCTATCTTAACAGTACTGAATAAAAAAAAAACCACAAAAAAACACGGTAACAAACCCCACCCATTTACAATTTTAATGTTTCTTGTTCTTCATTCCATTGATGCTTGAGTTTTTTCTTGAATATCGAAATCTCTTCAATGAAAGAAGTTGGTGAGCTAATATTCTAAAGCTGTAATTTAAAAAATAAGTTTCTAGCTGTAGAACTTATTCTCAAACACTTAGGCTTTTTCAGTTTTTATACTTGTGACATTGTGTTTGGATTGTGTTTATGGAGCACTTTCAGTTTTTTCAAGGTGAGATTCACAGAAATGGAAAACTATGCTGATAAATTAAAGAATAACTCCTGGGGAAAAAAAATACATGCATTAAGAATGTGGTGAAATTGCCTTGAATTTTTTCTTCAAACTAACTCTTCTCGTATTTGATAGGCTGGGTTATGCCCGCATATCTCATGCTGGTTTAAGTGATTCAGAAGTCCAGATGGCCAAATTTAGAATCCCAGATCATGTGGATAGCTATGCTGACAATGACAGAATTGTCACTGATCCCAGCCAAGTTCCTGAGGACATCCATTTCAATCCCAGGTCAGTGTATCTCATAAGAAATAAAGGGATAGTGTATGTGACATCTTGTAAAACAGAAGTCTAGGAACAAAAGTCTTCTTAAATTGAGAGGCACTGATCAGTACCAAATTGAAAAGATTAGGAGGCAAGAACTTCTGATTTGTAATTCCATTTTTTTTTTCTATTGACTTGGCATGCATCTTGGGAAAATCAGTCTGCTGTGTCATAGCATATATTGAAAGTAATGCTTATTTACCCAGGCAATTAATTTCTGAGATTGCTTGATAGGGGTTTTGCCAAGTGGTGTGGTGACTCATTTTATACATCATGGAAGATCTCCCATGTTTCTTAGCACTTCAGATTGGGGTCTTAATACACTGTTACTTAGAACACAAAATACAACATATACATTAAATACTCTTTGCATAAACATTTTGAAATATACCATATAACTGGAGCAAAAATTAAAGAGGATGCCTGAGGCAGTATGTTACCTGTGTTGAGAAATAAAAATGACTAGTTTTTATGTAAAAAACTTATTTTTTTTCTAGAATGCTGTCATTTTTCCAGTGGTATTGCATAAGGAATAGAAATATGGAGGAAGGTATTTAGTCTAATATTAATATCAGTGGAAGAGTCACGAAGTTTGAGATGTCTCTCTGTGGCAATATCTATTTCCAGCAATGCCATATTTACTACTCCTAACATGCATAATACAGAATATGTTACTTTGTTATATACATCTAACAGTTGAGATCACTCACTTTTTTTATTTACCCCTCATTCACTGGCTTCCTGTTTAATTGGAGTTTGCCCAGACTTTTACACATAATGAAACTTACCTAAAGTTAGGCACATCGTGCCACTTTACTTAAAGTTTGGATTCACATTCATATTTTTCCCAGGTGATTTTGGCACAGAGTCTTGTCCTAATTATTTTTATGCCTGCGTATAAGCAGGGAAGGTATAGCCTGTAGGAGTAAGTTTAACTTTTTCCAATTAACTGTAATTCTTTAGAAATACAATGGCACTGCTCTTGAATGTTACTTAGCACTGATATTTTGAATAAGTACTCCGTTCTACTTTTGCAAATCTTTCTACCATAATAGTCAGTTGTCAAATCTTTCAGATTTAAGTATGGTGTGAAAAAAATTAAAATTTTCACCATGATTTTCAGAAGTAAGATGTGCAATATTAACAACAAGGTTGACAATTTTGATACTGTGGGGGTTTAAATTATATCTCCACTGAAGTCGGGATTAAAAATTTAAAGAGCATAGGATTTAAGTAGGTAAATTCACCACTCACCTTTGTCAGCTGGAGTTCCAATTATAGACTGCCTGGGGCAATAATGCAATCAGTGTAATTAGATATCTCCACTATATTCGAAGACATCTAGTGAGAGAGGATACATAAATTATGATTTACATCTAAGTAGAATTGGGTCCTGTTTGTGAAATAAAGTATCTAGAACATTCAGAAGTAGTGTAGTAATTGTATGATTTGATTGCATGGGTTAAATATTGTTGTAATAGTTTTGTTTTGTTGAATATTTTTCTTTAGGTTTGGATCTTATAAGGATGGACATAATTATGAGCGCATTCATCACTTTCATATGAGCACTCCTAAATATTTTAAACGGGCCAATTAGAGTGAGAAAATACATACTGTTGGGACCAGCGAGAAAGGTTTGTTGTTTGAAGCTGAATTGGCAGCCAAAAAGACTATGTTGTTTAAGGATGAGCAATTCCCATGCTGCATAACACTATGAATGTCTGTCTAATAGTTGGTGACTCTTCTCTTTAATGAAGCCATCACTGTGAGAGAGGGAAGACGCCTGCATTTTGATAAATTGATATCTACCCATGCCAGATACCTGCTTTGTATGCAGCAAAGCAAGGGTGGGAACTTTCTTTGGCAATAACATCTTCAACTTTTGTGAAGGTATCCTATGTCCTGCTGTTCCAGAGTTGAATGTGTCTTCGCACCTTTTTTTAAGGTCCAGATATGACCCCTTTCCTCTCCTGGGAGGTCATTGGAACAGTCATGGGCAAGGAATTTCAGCAGACTTACACACATTTTTGATGACTGAGGCGAAGCAAAGTAATGTGGTAGTGTAGGCAACCTGTTGATATTTGCTGCAATTTGTGGTCCTGCTGCTATTGCAATAAAAAGCTTGGCCTTAGGTTTTTTAAAATAGGAATTGGACAATTTTTTAACTGGGAGATATGCTGTAAGTATGTGTTTGAAGTGCGTGCATTTTTGACTTTCTCAAACAGTATTTACGTATGCTGCTATTCTACATTTTGTTCTTAAACAAGTTTTATTAGAACAGTTTGCGGGTAATTGATGTTCATAATACTGGAGAAAAGGCAGTGACTTTTACAGACTTCATTTTTTTTAACCGGTTATTAAACTCTGTTTTTACAAAGGGACGAGTGAAGTACCTCTGAATAGTTATTTTTGTGAGACACCTGAACACACTGCCAAAGAATTAAAAACAATTGTCTCAACATAACAAGGTTTCTGAGAAGGGAGAACAGTTAGTTGTAACTTTTATTTAAAATGAACTGTAATAAAACAAACAAATAAAAACAGCATCGTTCCTTTGCTAGCATTATACTTTAATAGGACTAAATAGAAGTGGGACTTTTTTGACCTGGGCAGTGAATTCCCTATTATTTAATGCACACGTAAGACAATGTAAAGTGTTGTGTTTTCTCAGTGTCTCTTCACAAGGCCTTTTACATTTGACTCCTGATCCTTCAGTATATGTGCAGAGCTTCCCTTAAACAATGATGACATATTCAGTGTTGTCCAAAGAAGCTTTCCTGCTTGTGAGAAACATGTTAGATGATCTGTTTAAGTGACCCACTCAACTTGAAAACCGCATTTGTGATTTTGGTATTTAGTGCTGTATGTCTTTCCAGTAATACCTGAGCATACTGCAATGAAAAGGAATAGGATATGTTGCAGGAAAGAGGGCAGATTTTTTTTCTCCCTCTAATTCTTCACCATGTACTTTTGAGAACAGCTTCACCGTACTCAATGTTATTGTTTCTTCATGTAAGCAAGTATAGGATGTGTTTTTACCCAGGGTGTTTTGTTCTATGGAGTCAGGTAATTGCTGTCATCACCAACCCTGTTGCTTTATTCTGGTCACCTATCATTTTGCTCCCTTGTTTTTAGGACTGTGTTTCTAAAACTGTTCACTGATCTTTGTGGACAGAGAATATTTGGAAGGCATTTAAAAATTGCAGTGGTTACGTATTCATCATCTCAGATGGTGTTAGAAAGCCTGACTTTGTTAGTTACAATTAACCAGCCATTATTGAACTAATTTCTCACCTACAGGTGCTGTGTTTGTCTTTACAAGCCCTCTGAACTTGTTCTCTCTGTGACTTTCCAGCAGAACAGGATAAATTAGGTTTTGGAGTGATGGGAGTGACTTGCGCTTTCAGCACTTTTCTTCTGCAAACACCAGGAGCCCTTGTCTCTCCCTCCTCCCAGCCTGCAACAGCAGCTGACACTGGCACCAACATTGCACAGTGGCTCTGAGTATCCTCACTTTGCAGCATGCTCTCATGATGGCTCTGACACATATCCAGCCACGGTTCTGCCTTTCCATAGCCTGTAGAAAATGTAACATTATCTTGCCACACTAGTTAACATTCTCCACAGGCTAACTCTGCAAATACCTTGTAAAGTGAGCAGTTTATTAATGTGAAATGCAAGAAATTATCCTAACAAATATAAAAAGATTGAACCCCCCTTAGTTTTTTAACAATTAAAAAAATAGAATAATTATTTTTCAAGAAGTCATATAGCAAAGCATGGCTTGCATAACAGATCAGATTACATGTCATCTCTGTGTGTAACCTTCTAAGTCTATAAGCATACTTGGACGGATTTTCACAGGATTAAGAATGTTTCACCCCATTTGAAAGGTTCATGTGGACAGTGACAAAATCTAAACTTTGAATATTCTCTTCTTCTGAGTAGCTTGTACAATTTAATGTCCGTGTATCCATACCTTATGTTGCTTAATATCAGGAAACTATAGGCAAATATAATTAGTAGCAAGCATTTGTTGACATTTGCATTATTTTACCAGAATGACTAAGAAAAACCATGACCACAAGCTGTTTGCATACTGCTTCTACTACTGTGATTAGAATAGGGAAGCTAAAACTAAACTTTATTTGTCCATACATCTTCACACTGATCTAATCTGTACTATCTGACTGGTTTAGAAAAATGTGCAGTATGTCTCTAATGAACAATCACTATGTTTCAAACTATGAAAGAAATGTGCTAGAACAGGTCGTGCTGCAGGGGTGTGTGACTAATCTTGCTGTTTTCTAATCATACTCTCTTCATCTCAGCTTTCATAAGATAGTACATTGCGAAAGAAAAACTTCGTGGATATCTTTATGCTTTCAGAGATAGCGTGAAAAGATAAAATGTATAAACCAGACATTATTTTATACAAGTTTGAAATTTTTCTGGTGGTAAAAGGACTAGATTACGTATATCTGACTTCTAAATAATATGTATTCTATGTATATAAATACATATTCTTATCTGTATAAAAAATACATACTCCTAATCCCATCCTCTGACATTCTGTGCAGGTCAGTTATGTTATTAGGAATGTACAGGAAGAGACAGCAGTACATGAGGAGCCTAACAGTGTGTATCTCAGAATAAAAAAGGACTCTAGGTAACATGTGTAAGAGCAACTTCAGAGAGTAATTGTACTGTATTTTTCAGTGGGGTGAAGACTTGAGTTTCCTCTTACATATATATATATATTCCTGCTTTGAGGTCTTGGCTCAGGCATTTCTATGTGTATTGTAAGCTTAGCTTCAGGAGCAATGGCTTTGGTGTTGCCACAAAGCACTCCCAAGTCTGGGAGCTGCAGTTCAAATCTCTTGGTCTAAGAAACATCTGAAATTGTTATTTCCCATTTTCAAAACCAGCGTCACAGCTACAAGCTGGGAGAAAGTTGGACACACCCTTTGGTTTTGAACTGGAGTTACGTTACTGAAACAAGTTGTTGCAGCTTAAGTGTGCAGGTAACCAGTTCCCACCTGTCTGTCTGAAACAGAACGCTGTGGATGTCCAGAGACCTCTGCTGACTGTGAGGGAGCTCCATGGCTCAGAGAGAGATGCTGGTTGTTCTGATGCATTTCCAGAGTTCAGGCAGAAATTCTGAGCTGTTCTCTTAAGCTTTGCTGTTTAGAGTTGCTTAATGATGAATGAAGAGAAGCTAAAGTTTCAAACTGAAGTTGAAAAAGACCCTATAAATCAAATGCAGGGGTTTAAATATCAGCCATCAACAGCCCTAAAATATTTTTTTTTTCTCATCTATGTAAAATGATATTTGTTTGCAGGGTGTTACAAAAGAACCTTTGGGAACAGAGTAATATGTCTTAGGAGCAAGTGTAAGAGAACAGACCTTTTCACTTCAGCGGTGAGCATAGTGTGAGTGCATGCAACATTGCAATTAAAATGACCTGAACTGTTTAATGAGGAGTGGTTTGAAAAGCAGTTCATACAATCTGCAGCTGCTACCTTCTGCCACTTGAGGTCCTCTTTTACCCCTGATTAGTACTGTTCTGCTGAAACCATGCAGGAATAACCCAAATTTAGGTGTTTCATTGAAACTCTGAGGCTGAAAAATCTTTTCAGAAGCACTACTTGAAGCTGTTTTGCGTTGACTTGGGTATCGGTCACTTTTTCATATCCACAAATTATTTAAGACTGTGATTGTTGGGCTTCTTGTAGACAATTTGTTTATTTTCTTACAATACCCTGTACTGTGTTTTGTTACTGCACTATCTGCTTTCTCAGTGTTCAGCAAATTCTTCTTTGGCAATATTTTTATTTTCAGTACAATTCCCTCTCCCCTCTGACTTGGAAAACACATGATGGTTTTGTCATTCTGGTCCCTAAAATTAATGTTAAAGCTTGTTTGTAAGCAAAGCAAGCAGGATGAACAAAGATATTTGAGAAATGCAGTGGCTTTAGCCTTTTGAAGTCTGATATCCTTTGGAAATAGAGGAAAAGTGTTTCCTTTCAGAAACTCTCAAAGATGCTTCTGCATTATGTTTCTGATAGTAAAGAAGATAAAACTAAGTAAATGGCTCCTTTCTGTTGCCAGCCAATATTTTTCACAGTCTACAGTCATTTTTGTTTTGGTTTGGTTTGGTTTTTTTGAACTGTGGTTGCCATTTTAGTGATCAATTTAAAAAAGCAACACAAACATAAAAAGTGAACAGTGGTAGTCCTCTCTCAAAAGAAAAAAGTTTGCAGTTTTAAGTTTGATTTAGCAGTGTGTAAACTGGCATTTACTGCCACTCTCTGCTTCATGGTTTGCTATTCCTCTCCTGCGTATTGATGGAAGCACTTGCACATATGTGTGGTAAGACAGATCAGGATATTCATCTGGCTGGGAAAACAAAAAAAAAATGGACAAAACCAAAAGAAGAATTGAGGGTTTTCTTCTCTTGTTCTGGCATTTTTTGCTTTTATGGGGCTTTGGTGACAGTCTTGCTCTTGGTATCTAGCTGTCCAAGTGGTTGCACTGTCACAAAAGAAAGGATGCCAGGAGGGCTAGGATTGAGATGCTAATGCTGGAGCTGCTTAAACTGTCTCTGTCCATGTGGTAGTTCCATCCTGGCTGGATGCCAGGTATCCACCAAACATGCTCTATCACTCCCCTTTGCAACCCAAAAGGGGAGAAAAAATGTAACTAACGAAAGGCTCGTGGGTCGAGATACGAACAGGGAGAGATCACTCACTTGACTGGGGAAATTAGTTGAATTTATTACCAGTCAAAATCAGAGCAGGATAATGAGAAGTAAACCAAATCTTAAAAGCACCTTCCTTCACCCCTCCCTTCTTCCCAGGCTTTGTTCTTGATTCTCTACCTCCTCCCACCCAGCGGAAGAGAGTGGGGGTTACTCCCTCACATGTTGTTTCTGCCGCTGCTTCCTCCTCAGAGAGAGGAGTCTTTCCCCTGCTCCAACGTGGGGTCTCTCCCAGGGAAGACAGTCCTCCATGAACTTCTCCAGTGTGAGTCCATCCCACGGGCTACAATTCTTCACAATTTGCATGACTGTGGGTCCCTTCAATGGGGTGCAGTCCTTCAGTAATGGGGTAATCCTGTGTGGGTCCCCCATGGGGTCACAAGTCCTGCCAGCAAACCTGCTGTAGTGCGGGCTCCTCTCTCCATGGGTCCCTGCCAGGACCTTGCTCCAGCACGAGTTCCTCACGGTGTCACGACCTTCTTTGAATGCATCCACCTGTTCTGGCATGGGTCTCCTCCACAGGCTGCAGGTGGATCTCTGCACCCCGGTGGTCCTCAGTTGGCTACAGGGGCCCAGTTGCCTCACCATGGCCTACACCACGGGCTGCAGGGGAATCTCAGCTCCAGCATCTGGACCACCTCCTCCCCTTCCTTCTGCACTGACCTTGGTGTCTGCAGAGCTGTTCCTCTCACATATTATCACTACTCTCTTCTCTTACAGTAATTATTTCTCTGCAGTGACTCTTTTTTTTCCCTTCTTAAACATGTTATCCCAGAGGCATTACTACAGTTGCTGATGGGCTCAGTCTTGGCCTTCAGCCAAGTGGCGGGTCCATCCTGGAGATGGCTGGCACTGGCTCTGTTGGGCATGGGGGGAAGCTCCTGGCAGATTCTCACATAAGCCACTCCTGGAGCCCCTGAGCTACCAGAATCTTGCAAGCAACCCAATACAATGCTTGATCAGCCATGACCTGATTGATCTGCTCTCTGTACAATGAAGTATTTCTGCATTTTGTAAACTCAGGCTTCAGAGAGAAAATACAGCCTGATCTTGTAACGTCTGCTAGCCTGGAGGTCTGCATAGTGGTTTACAACTAGTGGTAACAAAGGGTATTATTTATACCTTCTTGAGGTTGGAATGAAGGTGCATGTTGAAATGGGCCTTGTTGTCATGGGGCAGCCTTTTCTGCTGAGGCATACATCCCCTGTAGCAGGCAGAAGCAGAAAACAAAGTCTCTTTTGTGTTTCCCTATGGATTTCTTTGCCGAGTTAATTTTTAAGGGTCAGGGATTATACTTGTGTATTGAAGTATTCAAAAATATAATGAACTTTTGCTTGGCAAACCTAATTGCCTTACACTTAAGAATAAAAGTAGTTACAGAAGCTGTAGGCTGAGAAAATATTTTTAAAGCCAAAGAGTATTTTTCATTTTAGAGTAATATAAATGGGGGGAAAAAAATACAAACCTTTCTACCTCCAGATACAACCCAATAGTGTTCTTCTGTGCTACTTTTCTTTCGATCTGTATCAATTTACAACTATATAAGGCATGGAAGAAGATTTCTTTTTGAATACTTTTTATTCTGAACTGTGCTTTTTATGGTCAATGTGAACAAACAGACATCCCTAAAGGGATTGTTCCTCTGAATCCAGAATTAGATCAGATGAATTGCAACTCAGTGGTGCCCCTATTGGGTATAAGAGCTTGGGATGACACGCGCAGATATGAATGTCTGCGTGTGGGATGTTAGAACTACCCAAGAAGTGAAACCTTGCTCCCACTGTTTTAAAATTATGTTTGTAGAGATGGCAGTGTAAAATTGCTAAGGTAAAGAAAAGATGGTGCAAATCGGAAAATAATTGAGATAGAGGCAGGAAGTTCTACAGAAATCATTTTAAGGAGTTAGTGAACAAGGGTGTCTTTTATTGCTCTGATGTGGTTTTAGTATACGGCTTTCACAGAGAGGATTCATTTTCTTTGGACTCCATCCTCTTCTCTCTAAAACAGACAGTTGAAAACATAAGATTTGGCTCAGCAAAATAAATTGTCTGCACTTTTTCATTCTGACTGGTTCACTGAATAAGTCAAAGCTCATAAAAATACCCCAAACCAACAACCCCCACCCCTCCCAACAAACTAACAGGCTTGTGATCACTAAATTCAGGACTGTATGCTATTGCATTGCTCCAAAGGGACAATTACCTTAAATCTGACACTACTTTAGTTTTGTAGTTCTTGACTTTAACTTAACCTCTTAGAGGAAAGGTGGGGTTTTTTGTTTTTTTTTTTCATTGCCAAGTTCTGTCTTAATAATCCTCCACTAGGCACAGACACTGCTCCAGCAGTCTCTTCTCAGCGAGTGCCAGGGGAGGCGTTTATCCCTGAAAGGACGCAGGATGCTGAGCTCGCATGCTAAGCAGGAATGACCTGCAAGGTGCCTTTCTGTCTTCCTCCTCCGGCTTAGGAGCGGCGAGATCCTTGTGCGATGAGCAGGGAAAGGAGGGTGGCTCCATGCGCTACATTGGTATGACCGGAAACAGCACCTCAGGGCAGTGAGCCAGTCCCATCGCCCCGCACGGAGCAGCTTTTGGCCGCAGCTCTCCCCTCCGCCCATCCCGCTGCTGCTCTAGCTGTGTGAAGCTTGTGTGCGTTCGGATGCTGTCGGCAGCCTGCCATTTTTTCTGCTTAGAAAGAGGGAGTTGGGAGAAATCCGGAAAGGTGTCCAAGCCACCGTGAGCTGAGCGTACCCCGCAGCGGGATCTGCACCCAGAGCAGACGCCCAGCCCGGCCCTCCCGCCCCGGGTCCGCCCACCCGGGCCCCGCCCCCTGACCGCTCACCCAATCGCGTCAGAGAGTGGGCGTGGCCCTTGGTCCCTGCAGCCAATCGGCGCCGCGGGTGACACAAAGTGGTGCACTTTGCACGCGCTTTAAAGGCCGGGAAAAACTGGCAGCGGCAGCACCCAATCAGAGCGGAGGGGGCGGGGTGAGCGCAGCCTGGAGCCCAATGGGAGGGCGGGAGGGCGGTGCGCAGCGGGCACAGGGAGAGTGGCAAGAGCCTGGTCCAATAGAAAGGCGGGACCCG
>VXAY01003830.1:982235-1043934 GCA_013399855.1 Oxyruncus cristatus | reverse complement strand
CGCGGCGCATGGCGGGAGCTGGAGTCCTTGCGCTGCGGCCCCGCGGGGCGGGAGGCCGGGGGCGGACTACAACTCCCGGCAGGCCCTGCGGCGGCGCCCGGTCATCCCTGCCCCGCGGGCACCCCCGGCCGGAGCTGCCGCTCCCGCCCCACCGGGAGAGCGGGGGGCGCGGGCGGTGCGACCGCGGGTGCGGGAGAGTAGAGCGGAGCGGGGCGTGGGCTTTGTGTCCGCAGCGGAGCTTCTGGCGCTGCGCTCAGAGCCCCGGACCGCGTGCTGCCTGGCACACCTGTGTGGCTGTGCGGTGGCGGGGGTTCGGGAATATGCTTCGTGCCTGTCCGCCGGAGAGGCGGGGCTGGCATCCCCAGCGCAAAGCTGTCCCGGCACAACCATGTTCCTGTGAAATCTCCCAGGAACGCGTTCTTAGCTCTGCAAGGAGTTGCAGCTCTGAGGTGCTTTATTGCCGTAGAACTTGCTCGTGTAGAAGATAATGAAAATTGAAGCTCTGATCATATGTTAATGAATGATGGCCTGACTTTTGGACAAAGTCTTGAAAGCAATTATGGAAAGAAATGCTGCATAAGGCCTGGATTTTCTTGAATCCTCCCATGTCTCTCAAAATGAGATTGTCTGGACAGCCTGGCAAGGCCTGTAACTCGTAAGGCTATATAATTTCTTCAGTGGTTCTGGTTTATTTTACCTTTATGTTAAGGAATTGTGATATGTTGGTGGTTAAGTCTGCCATTAAGGCACAAATAACTGCCTTATGTTGGAAATGGAAGGATAATTATTCTAGAAAATACCTTCTGCTCAGTGTCTTTTGTCATGTGTCCTGTCCAAAAAAAGATGCAGGTCCTCATTATACACATACAAGGTACAGTTGCAAATATTCCAGTGCTCTCTCATGTAGGATGTTAAGACTATGTAGTGATTTTGGAAGTTTTTTAATTTTAAGTTGTCTGCAGGAAACAGGAAGAGTACTGTTTCTCAACCTTCAACTGTTACTGGCTTCACATTAAAAATGTGCCTTGGAATGATTGAATCTTACACTTCAGTACTTTCTTTTTGGCAGTTCATGGGCTTGTACATGTGTTATTTTAAATAGGAATGTTTTCCTGAGTTAGCTGACTTCACTGTCTGTAGCTTCATAGTGGTTGTTTTTTTTCATAGCGTATCTTTACAGAAGATGGGTCTTGACTAAACATTTATTTTGAGCCACCTTTTTGATCCTCTTTAGTTTCTTCTATGTTCTTGTGATATAAACTCCCTCAATACATTTTTACTCAGTGTCAGTTTTACTTTCTGAGACTGAATACACATCTTTCTCATTATATGAAGTACATCGACTTTCATTTTTTCCATTAAAAGTGTTTGCTTGAAGGTTTTTTGGAGCTGCAATAACTATAATTGGAAATGTCTTCTCTGTACAAGGTCACGCAGTAAGGTGAGTCAGGCAGGTAAACAGTCTTCTTACTGCTTCTCTATATTCTGTTGTATCAGGGTAGGATCTCATTTGTGTAATTGCACCACTTCATTTAAATTTATTTTAGTCCAAGTACTTTTTGTGCTGCATTTAAGTGAATTATTAATTCTGCATTTTCTTTACTTCCCCTCCTCTTCCACTTGCTTTGCAGATACTGAAAACAAAGACTTTGGGCTATTTCAAAGCATTATTTCCTAGTTTTGTTTGTGTCTTCAAGCAGAAGAAGAAAACTTGCTTAATTTGTCTGTCCTGTGCTTGCCAAAAAGCATAGCATGGGGAAGTACAGTACATCCAGTGAAAGTGTTCAACTCTTGTAACCAATTTAAGTATTAGAGCATCTAATACTTATTTCTTCTGCAATAACTAAAACTACTAAAAAGGGCTTGAAGCAGAACCCTTAATTTAAATGTGCCAGTATTTTTATCATACTGTCCAGTTAATTTGTTTTATTTAAAATCATAGGTCTGAGGTTAAGCAGAATTTTTACTTTTGACTGGTAAAGACATAGAAACAACTACCAGTTTGTTCAGTAGCTTTTATATATATAGTTCTGTATATATAGATAGTTGTGTATATGTATAGAGAGAGAGGGCTGCAAGGCTTTAGCTTGCCCCTGGGACTAGTGTGACACACTTCATGCAGATGTGTGGCTTCATGGGCTGTGGGACTTCATCAGCTGCTTATTACTGCCCATTAGCTGTAGATTACTGCTTCCCTTTTCTGCTGGTAAAGTGGATTGTAGGAGCACTCTCTAATCCACTCAGACAGATGTACCTGGGCTAGCTCTTGCCAGTTTTACTTAAATTGTCTAAACTGACAGGGTGTTTGTTTTTTTTTTTTTTCCTGAAGTGGGTTAGGGAATGTGCCCATGGCCTGTGCTGCTGGCAGAGCTGTGGGGTCAGGAACTTCTGAAAGAAGCAAGCAGCTGGACAAATAATGGTTTTGACTGGCATAGCCGTTTCTAGGCTGTTGCAGATCCACCGTGATGTACCAGATCTGCATGGTGCTGGATACCCTTGTAGTGTGTGCTTGACAGGGTTGTGTTTCTGCTGAATTAGCTGGAACACAAGATACAAAGTTTTTATTAGCTTTATGCCCTTTGTAGGATGCCAGATGACATCTGGCATGAAGTTAGGAGTAGTGCTCTCAGACAACTCTCAGGCCATGGCAGCCAGTGATGCAAAACAAGCTCACCAACTTTTTTGAATTAATCTGGTGGTGGGGTAGGAGTTAGTGGATGAACTTTTCATCAACAGAAGCAGATGTTTTGCACCAGAAATATACTTAGTGTTAGGTCTTTGCTATATAGAACAAAACACCCAACCAAAACCATCCCCTCCAAAGCAAACCCTAAGCTCCCCATGAGGCCAGTGTGCAGGGTACTTTATCCTATGTGCTAGTATAGGATTGTTAGCCTGGCTCTTATTTGTTCAGTCAGTTTAAGGTAAATGGAAATGTGTTCAAACTAAAGTGACAGTTACACAACTTTTGCACTGCTTAAATCACTCTGAAATTCTCAATGAACTTTAAACTGCAGTAGCTCTTTTTGTAAACAAGCCTTCAGAATAGGGTACTTTAAAAATACCGAAGTAGAATAAGGATTTGTTTCTATAGGGAAAAAAGAATTATGCTTTTTTTTTTCTATATATGTAGCATGCAGAGATCTTTAAAATATTTTGTTGCAGTGAGTAAGACATTCTGTGTGGTAATACCAAATGTTAGAGTTGAGTGTGAGTGTTTACCTTAAAAGAAGTGGGATTTAGTCTGTTTAGTAATTTTAACCACATTTTGTTGCTTGGGTTTGGGTTTTCTATAAGGGTGGTTGTTTTTTTTTTTAACTAGCTTAAGTCGGTCTGTGTTTTGTTTCAGAAGATTTTGGGCTGTTGTGTTGGGAAAATGTACACAAATGTGCAACTGTGGGTTTGGATACCACTGGTGTCAGCAGTAGCTCTGAGATTGGTGCAGCTCTGAGTGCACATGGGCAGGAGGAACATCCTGCAGCATCATGTCTTTGGCTTTAATGGCTAGGTCCTGTTGCTCTTCAAGATAGATTGGATTATCCCATTTAATTGCATGTCCTTGCCTTCCAAGCTGGAATTCACTTCTGTTTCCCTTACTTTCTGAATCATGGCCTTTAAGGGGGCACCAAATCAAGGGAGACCCTACTTTTCAAGCCTTTTCTTCTCTTCCTCCCCTTACCTGAATGCTTGCTGGCACATCACGGACCAGGAGGTCTCTTTTGCAGGCTGTTTCTGCTGTAGGGTGTCACTGCCTGCACAGATATAGCTACAGACACATTGGAAATGGATTCTTAATCCTGTCTTTGACAGGATTGCAGTCAGCTCCTGTCTTCTCTATACTGCAGTCTGGGATTCTCAGTTTTTAGGTGTGTTGTGATGTTTTTGTGTAAATAAGACTGACATACATTTTTCTTTTGCTTTCTGCATTTAGTAATGAATACAGAAATTCTGCTTCCTGAACATAAGTGTTGAAGGCTTTCACCAAATACAGGTTTCAGACCTGAACTCCTAAGTTGATTAATCAGTTAGTAATTAATCAATATAAATTGTCTTGCTCTTTGGATAATTCTGTAAACAGACTACTGAACATGGAATGGTGTGTTTCTTAGAAGATTAAATGATTCTTTTTTGAATAAGTAGAATTTATTTAAAGCTAACTAAGACAACAGTACTACTACAAGTTTTTTCCAGTTCTGTTATTTGAAACGAAGGGAAGCAATTGAAAAGAAGTAAAGCATGAACATTACATTTTAATTTTTAGAAATGAGTCTTCCTGGTTTTCTGTCTAATTTTTTTCTGTTACAATAATCTTAACAGTAATAAGAATTACTACTATGTTACTACTTCAGCTACTGCTATACCTCAATTTTAATATTGTATTGTATTTATTGTTGTATCTATAGCATTTTTTTTTTTTTGGTATTTTTTTTTTTTTTTTTTGCTGAGAGGGTATAGGATGTTTTTTCTCTAGTTTGTTGTGAAAGCAAGCCCAGTTAGCTGTTGTTTTTTTTGTCTCCTGGTACCTTTCAGGTCCATAGTTTAGGCCTTAATTTATAGGTTTAAAAGTTATTTTTAAGCTGTTTTCTTTCTACTTTTAAAGTGTATATGATTGTGACTAATTGACTAACCCAGCCTTTAAAACTTAACGTTAAGTGTTAATGACAAACTGCATGCAAGGTTTAAATTCCATGAACCTAGGTTGGCTCTGGCATTTCTTTTCTTTTCTGGATTTGCAATGATTTTATTATGGGTTTTTTTTGTTTTTGTTTTTTTTTTTAGCAGTTGCATTCTGAATTATTGTAAAATATTTAATACCATTTGGAATTTTCATTGCTTCAGTCCTCACTGAAGATAAGTTAACATCTGCATGAAAAATAATTTAATCAACAAAATACCTGCACTTGTTTGACATATACCTCTTAAGTTGTAGCAAACATCACATCTTCTTTCAGTATTCACAAAGCAAGCAGGTTTCCTTCTTCTGATCTGAGGTCACTTAACTGTGTGGTACTTTCAAATTATAGAATGGCTTAAGTTGAAAGAGACCTTAAAAGATAATTTAGTTCCAATCCCCCTACAATGGAGAGGGACACCTTCCACCAGACCGGCTTGCTCAAAGCCCCATGCAACCTGGCCTTGAATACTTCCAGGGATGGGGCATCCACAGGTTCTCTGGGCAACCTGTTCCAGTGCCAAACTGCCCTCACAGGAAAGAATTTTTTCTTAATATCTTATATAAACCTACTCTCTTTCAGTTTGAAGCTATTGCCCCTTTTCCTGTTACATGCTCTTTTGAGAAGTCCCTCTCCAGATTTCCTGTAAGCCCCCTTAAGGTACTGAAAGGCAGCTGTAAGATCTCCCCTGGAGCCTTCTCTTTTCCAGGCTGAACAGCTCCAGCTCTCAGCCTGTCCTCATAGGAGAGGCATTCCATCCCTCCAGTTGTCTTCATGGCCCTTCTCTGGACTTGCTCGAACAGGTCCATGTCTTCCCTGTGCTGAGGATCCCAGAGCTGGATGCAGTTTCTGTAGGGGAAAAAAAAGTATTTTCAGATCATTTCATGTACTCTGGAACTCTTGTATTCAGGTGAAAAATAGCTTCATACGTGGTGGTTTTCTCCATGTAGAACTGGTGAGTGTGTATCTTCATGGGATGTAATCCCTCCTCTCACAGTGGGCTTGGATGGGCAGTTAGATTGATCTGACACATTGCTGCTGCCACAAGAAACTTATTTTGCTCCCAATTCAGGAGACCTCTCCTGTTTCTTACTTTAACTCTTGCTCTGACTTACCTAGTGTTGCAGCTCTTTTGTGACCTGATTCAAACCGTGTGGCTGGCAGGGTTTTTTGTTTATTTTGTCGATATTATTCCAAGGGTAGTGGGCTAACCAAAGGTGTCAGGCAGGGACAACTTGCAGGCTGCATAAGTGTGTGTGGAAGTTCGTTTGGGAGGTGGAAGGGAGGGAGTGTATTACTGCAGCATCCAGTTGCAGCCGGCTGTCAAATCACTTGCTTGCCGTGTTGACCACTGTTTACCATTGTCCCTCTGCTAATTTCCAAAATAGTGTTATTTGAGAATGGGAGGTACTATTTTTGGATTCTGTTTTTTCAAAAACATTTTTTTTACAGAATAGGCCTTTTCACAGTGGCATTTTGTGTGTCTTCCTTGAATATATGTAAACACTGACCAGTTCAGAGGATGACTTGGGCTGTAATTTAACTTCCCTAATTTAATGGATGCTGCTTGTATTTATTTTTATGACTGTAAAAGAAAGCTCAAGCTTCTCCTGTGGAAGAGAGAAAAGTTTGGACTCCGGTCCTCTGTATTCATATCATGCATGGTGTGATGCTTGTTGTATAAGAATAATAAAATATAATTGTGTAACCCTGCTAAGTCCATCGTAACTATGTAACCTATTTTGGAAGCAGCAGCTTAAAATTGTAAGGATGTTTCCAGTGGATGTGTGAAACACAGTGGCATGAATTATGTGTTTTGAAGTGCCTAGGAATGTTTGTTTCAAAGGTGATACCTAACATACATAATCCTAATTTTACAAAATTTTTTGCATTGAGTCCTATCTAGATTTATTCTTAGTATGAGGTTAGAAGAAATAAATAAAATACTTGCTCAGTGTTCTCGCCTTGTTACCTCCAGATATAACTGGTTTCTCTGAATACTCAAGTTCTTTGTAGATTTTAGGCTGAACAACAAGGGAAACTTCAAAATGCATGTTCAAGAAAGCTTAGTCTGGTATGACAGTTGACAAAACAAATCTTATCTTTTAATCTTGCCCTCCTGAGAATGACTTTTATGTTTCCTGTTTGTCCTTCTCCCCCCACCCTTTTTTTCCTCATTGCTTTATGTTGAAGGTTGGACTAAAAAACTCGGGGTTGTTTTTTTGCTTATTATTTGTTTGACTAGCAAGAAAGGAACTTTATTGAGCACTTAATGCAGGAGAACTTCTAGCACCCTGTTCAAGGTCCAAGATCTTCCTATTTTATCTGGGAAGAAGGTCTGGATTGTCTTTGACTTCATATAGATAAGTATAGCTAAAGTTGGAAATTCCATCTTTGGTACTTCTGACTTAGACCAGTTGTATTGCTGTGGTGGTGGATTGCGGACAACATGTTAGGAAATAGGTAGCAGTTAATTAAAAGATACTCTAGCTTAACAAAATGAATGAAATATATGATTCCTAAAAGTATCTTATGAAATTTTTTTTAATTCACGCTGACAAGAGAATTCCATAGTGATGTGTATAACAAGTACACTTGCAACAGCCAGTTCCTTCAGTTTCCCTTGTTCACTTCAGAGCAGTGTGGTTCACTGATTTGGCAACCTGATATTTAATGACGACTCTTATTTATCTGGGTTCTCTTGAGTGTATTTTGAGAGTATTCCTTTAAAATTCTCTGGATGGAAATGTGGGAATTACGTCTTTGACCTTACTTGCATCTTGCATCAGCTGCTGGGCAAAGCCAAATTAAATGTCTCACAGTAGAAATACTTTAATGCATACTTTAACTGGGTGGTGAGACTAGGCACATAAAATATTTCACATAAACAAGAAGTTTGCTTGAAATACTTTGCTTGTCATATAGTACATGTCTGTAATTAGAGTGGTTTTGTTTCTGAGTTCTAGTGGGATTTCTAATTTGCTTTTAGTTTATATGGAAACATTGTATAGTAGTTGGCTATCTTTAATCCCTGTCAGCTGGTTTGTGTCCAGCTCCTGCGATTCTTGCTGCTTTGCCTGCTCTCTGGCTGGATCAGAGTTGATCTTTTGTAAATTACTTATTTTCCAGTTTTGTCCTTGACACATTTCTAGCAAAAATAGGAAATTCAAAAGAATAGAGAAAAATTAGTTTGTCGCTCTTTTGCAACTGAAGCAAACTCAAGTGTTTTATATTTGGCATGTGGAAACAAAGTTAACATCTATGCTACAGCTTCTTTCAGGAAGAGTCAGAATATTTTATTTTCAGTTTTGTTGGTGCTTAGCAGCTGCTGCACTGTGACCTTCGTTTTGTTATACAAAAACCATGTTTCAACTATGTAAGTGTATTCCAGTCACTTAGTTTTGCAAGGAAATAAGTATAAAGGCAAGTACCTGTATATTAATAAAATAATCTTTTTTTAAAAACTATGATTTTTAGTAATGATTTTAGAATGTTAAACGGGACTTTAGTTTTGGAAGAAATGGAACAGAAGAACTGGTTAGGATAGTTATAATGAAACCCAATGTAAAGGAAAAAAAATTGTAATTTTTTTTTTTTTCAGCTACAGTTAGCCATAGTTATTTTGTTGAGGGTCATTCATGCCGAAAGAAGAATGCATATGTTGGATATCTTTTTGCAGATTTCTGTTTTTCTACTCAGTGTTGAAAATGTTGATGCTGAAAAAGTGTTGAGATGACTTTTATAGTTGTGTGATGATTTTATTAAATGACCAGAACATAAGAAGATCTTGGTTGCTACACTGGGAAACCAGAGAGTTTAAAATGTTGTTTGTTCTTTTTTTTTTCCCCCTCTAGATTTTCAGTTGAATTCTCATCTATCAACACTGGCAAATATTCACAAGATTTACCACACCCTCAATAGGCTGGTAATGACTTGCCATTTTCTCTTAGCAGAATAGCAAGGGCTTTAGGCCAGAATATTTTGAGATTGAAATCATTAAGTGATTACACTTTTAAAAATTATAATTGCCTTTTTGTATGAAAGGCTTTTGGTTTTGAATTGGTGAAGAGATAAGCAGTATTAGTAAAAGGTGAAAGATTATACTCCAGGGGTCAGAGTGGAGTTTGAGCACGGTCCACTGCAACACTGTATTTAGGTGTTGCTTCCATACAAACAATTTTCTTAGATATGTCAAATGGTAATCATCACAGTTATCCAGTGTCTTACAGTTCTTATGGGAAACATATTGAATGAGCAAGCTGTCCTCTTACACTCATGCAAAAAGTGAAATGATTTTTTTGAAGAACAGTTTTTTTTTGTAGATTTTTTTGAAGTGAAACAAGATGTTTTTGAATGTAGGCATTTTTTTTTGGCTACATACTTCCATTTCTTTTATTGCAACCATAGCTGGAAATGATTATATGGCCTCTGTAAGTACATTGCAAATTTGGTGAAAAAGACCCTGCCTGCAAATGGGAGTAACTTTTTTGCAAGATTTCAATTGATTTTTAATCAGTTTACTTTAGAACATATATTTGTGTTTATCCTTAAGTAAAGCCATTTCTGTGGTCAGTGGCAAATTCAGTCTTTCTAATGCTGCATTTACTGTGTGGAATTATTCAATACAACAATGCAAAATTCCCAAACCAATGGATAGTTATTTCCACTCTTGAAACAGTTTGATTATATTTTTGATTAATTTGAAATTTTTTTTTCAAAGATTATCCTTGAACTTTTTAGTTAAATGTGAGCTGAAAATGCAGACACTACAGTCTCAGGTGATGATCCTTAAGTAATTAAGATGAATATTAATATCAAGTAAAGGTTAAAACAGTACTGAAGAATGAAAATCACCATCTTGTTTAACTGTATTGTTCCTGTTCTCTTGCAGAATCTGACAGAGGACGTTGGTCAAGACGATCACCAGACAGGTATTTACTAGGGATGTAGTAGAAATAGATTGAAACAATTTAAACACATTTTATCAAAGAAGTCTCTCTAACATAACTGAAAATTATATTTTAGAAAGCTAAAGGAGCTTTAGGAAAAAAGTGCCAGGATTTCTTAAAGTTTTCTTCAAAATAGGTGTTCATGCTTATAACTTATCCAGTTATGAAGGACTTACACGTTTCAGCAGCATCTGTCATTTTACTGTTTCTTAGTTTAGAAGACTTAATGAAAAATTTCTCTTACTCCTTGGACTCTCAACTCATTAGACTGGCAGAATATCCATGTTCTTACAGTGTTTTGACTCTTGAAAGAGCATTAGTGAGACAGAGCAGAAGCAAGACCTCTTATGTCTGTTGTGATGCCTGTGACCAAGTTTAAATGCTGTGCTCCAAACAAACAACTTTTTTCTTGAGTGGTTTTGGTACAGGTTGTTCCTGTTTCTTGTGCAGATTATCAGTCAGTGTCTGAAGGTTAGCTACTTACTAGTCCAGATCTGGTTTTTATTCAATAAAATGCCATTGTTTTTTGAGACCTTAATCTCAGATGCTGGATACTAGCTTGCTGCCATTCTTGATTCATCAGCATTTGAGCTTTGTGATTGATGTCTTGCAAGAGTTGTTACCTCCTTTTGTGCTATTTACTTGTGAGCTGGCACTTTTCCTTTATTTCTTTTTCTTCCTTCCTTTCTGTGTTTCAGACATGATACCTGAGGAGGAAGGAAAATAACTTACTGGCTTCAAGCCCTGATTATTCAGCAGAACTGTTCTCTGACACTGACCGTATCTGTCCTACCATCTGACTCAAAGCTTTTTGCTATCCTGAGGTGCTGGATTTGTTTGCTGATGTTACCTAGAGCGTTTAAGAAAACGGAGAGAGCTGTCAGCTCCTCCTGGAGATTTCTGGGATACACTCAGAAATCTAGCACACTCTTAGCCTAAAGCAAGGAGAAGAGGTGCATAGGACTGCGTTGTTTGGGATCAGATAGAGCTCACTTAGGGATTATGTACCCTCTTCTATACTGTTGCAGGTGACTTTGTTTCATAGTCCTACTCTTACCCTAACCACAAAAGGCTTCTCTGAAATGTTTTTAGTGATTTGATACTTGAAATTAGTTGATCACGCAAATAAAAAACCTCTGCAAAAGAAGTTGTG
Source organism: Oxyruncus cristatus (assembly GCA_013399855.1). NCBI lineage: Eukaryota > Metazoa > Chordata > Aves > Passeriformes > Cotingidae > Oxyruncus > Oxyruncus cristatus. Next base: position 1,033,159 of record VXAY01003830.1, on the reverse strand, counting down.
GCATGTAGTTCAAGACAGTCAGAGATTTTAGTGTCCATATTTTAGAACTGATGGCCTCTCCCGTCTCCTGATGGAGACCTGAAATTTTCCCCTTCGTGATCCAAGTGCTCAAACTAAACACAAAACATACTGATTTCACGTATGAAAATGCATTCTGCAGTCTTTTACTTTTGATCACAAAAACCTGTTGTGAAGCATTGTCACTAATCAACCAATAAGTGTTGATGTACTTGAGGTATTTGGAATTTGTCTTATCTCTTGCCTAGCACTTCTATTATGAAGTATAAGAAATTAGTCTTGGACCTCTCATTATCTCTATTAGAAGGTGCTTCAGCATGGTACTGGCTTTGATGAACAATTTTATACTGACACTGATGGTTATCTTATTGCCTGCATTGTGTTGTTTGAGTTAAGCTGTTTCAAAAGCTTAAACGTGCCTACTGAATGAGTTGGGGCACAAAATGCCCATAGTGTAATTTTCTCCAGTAGTTGTAAAAGAACCTTTCAAGTTAGAAACAAATAAGACATGAGAACCAAAAGTAGAGGTTGATAATGGCAGGTTCCTGCCTCATCTTCAGATTTTATTCCAGTATTTCTTAGGCTTCTACACTATTTTATGTCTCCTTGTAGAAAGAGATGAAGCTTCAATGTTTGCATAAGTTCCAGGCATGCTCAGTTGAAGTGTGTTCTTAATTTTCCTCATATGAGGACAAATACACATACAGGGAATTATTTTGGCCTTTGTCAGTGCAACACAGTGAAGTCTCCTGTTTCCATTTTGTATTAGACTTGACACTTCTGAAACATCTTACTTGGAGAGACTTCCGTAAATCTTTAAAGAATTACTTTTGCAGATTCTTTGATTTTGATGTGCCTAAACTTTTGGAACTTATGTTTTCCAGTTGGAAGTTGTCAAGACCTATTAATTTTGTCCCACAATTTATAGAACTGCATAGATGCTCTGAATTTCAGATTCTATGTCTAGAAGTCATTTAAAAGATTAATAACTGTTGCAAAAGATTTGAGTGTTTCCAAACCCATATAAAGATGATTTTTTATAGTTTTAGATTATTTTTTTTAACACACTGAATCTTTTGGACCAGGCCTTACCCTTAAAGATTACTATTCATTTTCTGACATAATTATCCTGGTTGTTATGTCATTATGGGCCTTGCTTTTGTGAAGACTTATTTAATGCATATCTAAATTTTGTTGAGATTTCTAAAAGCTACTTAAAATTATAAGTTAATACTTACAATTAGCTTTAAATGCATATTTTATTATTTATTATATTTATTAATTTATTATTGTATTTATTAATTTCAGAGCAGTTGTTTCTGAGCTAACAATAAATGTATTGGACCTCTAAATCACGTTAAACAAACTGTATCTTTTCTAAGTATTAGCCAGATTTCTTCTCTGGAACCAGGCCTTAAACATCTAAGAACTAGAGAGAAGTGGCAGTTTCAAAATTTCTTGAGTGATTTGAGAGCTAAGATGGACCTTCCTTCAAAATTCCAGTCACCTATAATGATTGCAGTCTCATGTGCTAGTGTCCGGTCTGCATATATATGTGAAAAATGAGGTAGACTTCAAGTGTGTCATGGTCTTTTTATCTGTTTGTAGGTATAAGAACAGCAGGCATTCAGATTCTGTAAACAATTTCTTTTACTATGTGTATGCATTAACTTGAAAAACTCTCTTTCGGATTTGAAATAGTAGTTCTTTTTATGTCATAACTACAAATCTAGCAATTTGTTAATAGCTTAAAGTCATGATTTAGTTATTAAATTGTGACCTACCTATCCAGACTAAAAAGTCTTTCCAAGTGTGCTTCCTGTTGTCACCTGGCTTGTTTAAAAGAGTGAGGTCATATCTTCAACAAAAACAAAGCTTCATTGCTGTTCTTGAAGCTTTGGGGCCGGGCGGAGATTACTTTTACCTCTGCTTTTGTGTGGTTGTATTAAAGAAACCCCTCTGGAGTCCAAAGCAATTCTATAGTGTGGAATTCAAAATAGAGAAGATGATTTTTCCTTTTAAAGGAATTGCAAGTTGTTTGATGTTTTGCTGAATATCTTAGTCTTGTATCTGAAAACCGATGATTGATTGTTAGCTGTGGTGGTCTCGTTGCATCATTAGGTGAGCAGCGTTAAGCTTCAGCATTCACAGTTTCTAATTATTTTTCCTTTGAAACATCCTTCTACTGAAGCATCAGAAGAGCAGCATTATTCACAAGCTTTATCTAGAGAGAAGGTGAAAATTACATGCCTGTAAATAATTTCTGTGGGGACACAGCTTGTAGAGTTCTTCTTTATTGACCTCTGATTTTTTTTTTTTTTTTGTTTTGTTTTTTGTTTTATTGCTATTCTAGGAGTGTCCCTTCCTTGTGGGTTTTATCTTGCATATTGTTTTAAATTTCTTAGGGTGAATTTTAGCTCTTGAGGTGATACTTCCGTTTGGAAGCTTTGTCTCCAGCAAATTTGGAAGTACTGAATAGGACATTTGGCAAACAACATTTATAGTTGGAAGGCTTTTGGCTGGTGGTGGCCTATTCAGCAGCCATCTGGAGGCTCTACCTTGCAAATGCTAGCTTCAAGTGTCAAAAAAACAGAATTAGGAGGGTTCTGCCAGTCTTGAGTTGAGACCCAGGAGTGAGAAACTTTGAAGATAATCACGTCAGAGAAGCTGCAGTTGGTAAGTAAAATTCCTGTCAAACTTTGCATGAAATCAGAGGTAGCTGCACATTCATTTGCAGATGGTCAGACCTTTGGGAAGTGAAATCAGTAGTGAAAGGCTAGACCTAGAAATTACATTTAGAATTAGAAATCTGTGTAGGAAAGGTTAATATTCCTGCTACTTAGTGAGCTATGCTGTAAAATAGGAAGTTGCAACAGTCCAAACTAAAAAAACCAAACTGATAATTTTTAGCTTTATATGAAAGTGAAAGACAGAAATGTTCTGCTGGTTTAACTTTCAGAGTTTATTACAGAGAAATTATAACTACCCTTCAAATTTAACATACTGTTGTTCTTAACTAAAGGAAATACTTTAACATTCTTATACCGTGGTTTTAGGTAGTTTAGAGATCGTTCAGCAATTAAAGCATAGTGAAGACTTGGTCCAAACCTCAGTTATTAAGATGTTAAATCTCTGAAAGAATGTACAATATGTTTGTCCCTCTGGTGTCTGTGTGCTGTCAGTGCGTGAGGACGGTGTACATGTGCATTTAATAGCCACCTACCAATTTCTGAGCTGTCTCTTTTCTTCACTTTTCTGTCAGTTTGAGAGCTGCAACTAGATACATTCAAACCAAGAAAGGGTACAAGTTTTTCATAGGAGTCATTGGAGAAATTGGGTTACAGTGAATTCTGTTATCAGTTTAAGCCTTTAATACAAGTTCATAGATCTTCCTGAAAATGTATTTTAATGAGGCAGAGATTCCAAGCAGGAATACTTGGGTTAAATTTTTTGGTTTGTATGGGTTGCAGGTCTGACAAAATGATTTTCCTGTCCTATAGCTGTTTTATTTTACTTTTATTTATTTTATTTTCATCTTTTGCTGTGCTTCTATTTTCACAGAGGCCTTGCAAATTTCTTTTCACAATCAAATGAGCAGTAAACTGGACAAACACGCAGTGGGGGGTGGTTTTTCTTGTATTCTACCAGCATCCAATGCCTGTGGCCATCACAAATGGATTTTTATTTTTTTAACAGAAAGGCACTTGAAAACAATCCATTTGCTCTCAAAGGAATGAGATAATTACAGGTTGTACTCAAGTACATACATATTTTCTAAAATAAGGTATTCACTAGCACACATTTCATTTTTTAATTTCAGTGTGTGTCTTGAGTCTGTTGGCTGTTTCTAGCCATCTGTTGCATTCTGCTGTCATCTTAAGTGTTTTTTAGTTTGTGTAGGTTTTAAAAAAAGTATTACTGTCAGAGTCTTTAGAAATTTGATCTAAAAAGCGATAAAGTATCACACTTTCAATAACTTATGGGAATACAATTTTCCAGTATCATTAATTTGCAGGCATCATCAGATGGAACAAATGACATTCAGCAGGTCATGTCCCTTAGTTTGTTTAATCTGTAGTAAAATGCATTGGGTGTACTGTGAGTTTTTTATAGTCTCTGGCTTACCTGTTTCAAATATATTGGTGAGAAGAAAATAAATATTGTTGTTAATTTCCATTTGTAGTGCATTCTGGACAGTGCTTCTGACACAACCATTATGGTTTTTTCATGTGATAATCATCTATGGAGTGTAATACTTGAAAGTTTTTTTGATAACTAGTTAAATTGTAATTTGAATTTATAATAATCTTAAAATTCTGTTTCTAAAAGTTAGTGTAGGTATGGCCATACTTTCTTAGGAGAATGCTGGGGAGGGAGCTTCAGGGTAAAAAGAAAACTCCAAGGAATATATAGGAAGCATTTCTGAATTGGAAAGAGTATTTCTTGAACTAGAGAAATTAATTTTCTTCTTAATAGAAATGAATATAAAGATAAAACCAAACAAGGCATACTTAGTGCAAAAGCTTTATTAGTTGAAATTAAATTAATTCATCTTGGTGTAAAAACTGGTTTGAACATCTTGCCTAAAAATCCGTACTTTGTAATGTATAAGAGTTTTGGTGCATGTTTAAAGTAACGTACATGTAGCAAAGCCTGTGAGGCTCTAAGGTTCCTTACATGTGTTTCTCCTATAACAGGAGAGAGCCTTTCAAAGATACGAAGAATAGGTAAGCAAAAGATTGCCATTAGTATTTGTTGGGAATTGGGCCTCTGATGTCAGTCTGCTCCCTTGCTGTGAAAAAAGGAGCAGAGTCAAAGTTTTATTGCTTGCTTCTGTGCTATGATTTAAGATAAAAGATTTTGTGGGCATCGTAATAAAGCATAGCTAAACTTGGATGCTGTTGTGGCAAAGAGAAGGTAGCTTAGGCATGCTGGAGTTCTTAATATTTTCTTTCAAGTCTTTGGCATCACTTTGTGTCTGGATTTTTATACCTCTCCTCTCTCTTCCTTTTCCTTTAAAATTCTCTGTGTAACACTTAGAGCTACACTTAGAGCTTTGATAGCTCTTTGAGTTGCTCTTACACACACCTTTCTTGGGTGTCAGTGTGGTCTTCAGTATGTGAAATTAGGACAAAATTTTGCCTGGAGTGTTAGCCTACTGTTTTCATGAGACAGCAAAGGCAACTGAATGACTTGCTGTGGTCAAAAGGGCTGGTCCTCTGCTCTTTCTTCTGCTAATGTACAGAAAGTTGTTATTCTTTTTTTCTTGGGTTAATTGTCAACAGGTTTGGTGAGCTGGATTGGCACACTGAATGGTTACCTGAGACATAGGAGTATGTAGCAGAGAGAAGGGGATGGAAAGACTGCCACTTGATTGGCATCAGTATCTTGAATTGGCTGTTTCCTACTTTGGGACCCTCATTCTTTGGGAAGACAGACACTTATTTTTTCCCCCTAGTTGTTGCTGAATGTCTCTTTCAGTCCCTGCAAAACAAAAAAACACCCCCCAGCACCCCCTCGCTGCCCCCAAAAAACATGAAAAAAAATCCTTACCACAAACAAACAAAACCTTTCCTACCTCTTGCTCTCTGTTATCACAAAAAGCCTAGGGCTTGAAAAGGAAAGGGTTCTGTTTTCTAGAGGTAGGTGCTCTACATTTCAAAAGGTAATGATCAACTCTTAGCAGTTCTGATTTGAATAAATGACTAAAAATAAGGATAACTTTTTGCGGACTTAAATACTTCTTCAGGATAGTTTCAGTTCTTGACTGCTGTTAGACTGAAGTAACTGTAGCACTAGTGTACATTTCGGTGTAGTAGTTTTGACCTTAATGGAAATCTGGTCATAGAATACCATGTAAAGTGAGATGGATTTTGCTATTGAAAGGAGACCATTTCTTTTGTAATTTTTAAACCCACTAACTTCCTTCCTTCCCTTCCCCTTGTAATATGCCTATTAGTGGACGCAGTTTAACTGGCGTGCAACAGTTTCATTTCTTTGTACTGGTGTTTTTAATTCCCTCTGTAGGAAGTCTCCGGTCTTGCAGTTCATCAGACTGCTTTAGTAAAGTGATGCCTCCAAGGAAAAAGAGGAGACCTGCAGCAGGAGATGATTTATCTGCTAAGAAAAGTAGACATGATGGGTATGTCATCTTACCATGAGCTAAGACTGATGGAATATCTAAAGTTGAATAGCTGATATGATCATGTTTTTAAATACTGATGGAAATGGTGTTGAAATTTGCTTGGTTTCTCATTGTGGAACCATAGCCGGTAATTGAACTGGGGGGTGTTGATAAGCATATATAGATTCAGTTTGCATTTCACCTTTCTCTAGTTGTACAACAAGCATGTAGGGAGCTATCCTTGCTCTAGTTGCCAGCTGTCAAAATACATAATTGTTTGTTCAAGAACAACTACAAGATACAGTAATATCTTCCTATATACATGTGTAAGATGTGGATTGGACATTCTCAATCTCCAGCTTCTCAGAAACGTGAATGTAGTTGTAGTTCACTCAGCTTTTACTTGAGATCCTGCTAGTCTCTCCCTGTCATGTTTTGATTTGATGCTGATCATGTAAGGGAAAGGTGAAAATTGCCCAGATCAGGTGATAGGCAGTGGTGCAGTGGTGATTGAGGTAGTGCTGCTCAGCTTCCCACTGCACAGCAGAAGCCAAGTGGGTTATAACTGTGTGCATGAGCAGTGTATTCTTTTGGCATAGGTGTAGGATAGCTGAGGCTTCTGCCATTGTTGGATTTCCAGTATGTGTAGTACATTCAGTCAGTCTCAGTCATTCAGAAACCATTGAATGTGCTCCTTGTGTGCAAGATAATTGCTATTTATGTGCACTAAATTCAGAACTTGGAGTACAGAAGTGTACAGTCCTGCATGATATGTGTGGGACTGTCCTGATGGTGAAAAGTGCTATATATAGCCAGAAAGTTTGATTACCACTGCATCAGTCAGTGGCATTTGAGCTCGATCCCATTCATGTGTTCCCAGTTGCTCAGAAAACACATACTTCCATAGCAAGTACCTTCAGGGAGGTAAAAAGATGCATTTTTCTCCTAACTGTCAGCCTGAAATCAGGCTGGGTGCTTTCATTTTCATTCTCCAGCATGAGTAAGAAAAATGCTTGTAGCCAAATTAAGCCTCTTGTTATGCCCCTATAACTCCATTGTGTTTAATAGGGTTGCACAACTGTAATTGCACTGGAATTTATTAAATGATCTGTTGATGCAGAAGAAAGATTTCAAGTCCTTTTCAGTGCTTTGTAACACTAGCTAGAAGAAAAAAGCAGTTCATGTTCTTAATATTTTTTGTTGCTTTTCAGAAATAGTAAAATATAAAAGCTAAATAGTTAAGAGAGGACATTACAGCTTATTCAGAGATGCGCATACAATATGGAAGTGATATGAGGACAGAATATTTCTAGAATGTAAGTAGAGAGGGTCACAAAGCTGAGCTCTACCTACCTTAGCCAAGACACTCATTGTAGAAAAAAGCAACCCAACCCCTTCAGAAAGTAAGCCTGTCTGTAAGAGATACTGGTTTTGTGTAAATATATAAGAACATTATAACAGAGTACTGATAGAGCAGGAAATATCTACTATTTTAATAGTTTTTAAGAGCTTGTTGAAAGCATAATTTGAAGGATTTTTTTGTATCTACCTTTCAGTTGATAACTAATAGATCTAGTCTTCATTCTACTGCCATGTAAGGCTTTATTAAAAGGAAGACTCAACCTGCTTTTAGAATTGGTGGTGAAGCCAGATCTGCTAGTCCTGGGCCACAAGGGAATATCCTTCTCTCAATGTGGTTCCAGTTTTTATCTGACTTCATTCTTATAAAGGTTTTTGGGCTTTTTCTGCTTCCTAGTGTATAAGTTTCTTTTTTTTTGGTCTTCAAGAAAACACTTTTTATTTCAGCATAACTGGCAATATGAAATTATTTGCTGGGCATTCAGACCAGTCTCGAGGCTCCGTTTTCTTTCAAGGAAGGGTTTATGCCCTTGTAACCATCTGTGAACAGCTTAGACAAAGAGCAAGCTGTTTCCTACTCCCATGCTTGTTTTGTCAGGTGAAGTTCATGCCTGTCACATTTGGTCTTTGGATCAGACATCTCAGTTTGTCAAGCAGAAATCAATCTGAAATCAGGAAACTCTACAGCAATGTGTTGTAGCAGACCTAGTTTTTTGCAAGGCCATTTCCGCTTCCATTGTGTGCTGTGTACCATAAAAACAGTTGCATAGTGGAATGCCAGCTTATGGGATAAGGGGCTTCTAGGTCCAGTTCGTTCTTCTTATTTCTGTTTTAGAGACAGACTTCCTAGAAGCTGTAAACGAGTAACTCAGGATAAGCCTTCAAGGGACATTAGTCAGTGTGAATTTGGTATTAAACGAACAAAGGTAGTCAATGTCTGAAAAAGTATGATGTGTCCCCTCCAGAAGAGACTGTATTTCCTAACAGAGGTGATTTGTTGCCTCCTCTTTGTCACCTCAAACACTTAATGGAATGATAAAAGTTTTGTATGTTTCTCAGTTACAGTGGCATACTTATACAGTCAACATTAACAAATAAATTCAGTAATTGCAAGTTTCCTGTTTGTTTTCAGTGCAAAAATATTAGTAGTCTGAAGATTTTCAAAGGAGTGTCATCATTAATGGTGTTACCACAGTTCAGACTGAATGGTGCTGATTTCTCCTGGTTTGTCCATAAAAAAATATGTATTTTTAAATCCTTACATGGAGTGTTTTGTTGGGTGATATTTTCAGTTTTCACAATTTGTTGTTCTTTCCTGTAATCTCTTCAATTCTGATTTTAATATTTTTGATATATGTATTCTTTCCAGAAAGTTTCTTTCAGCAGGACTCTGTTGAAGGAGAAGATGATTTCTAAAGACTCTTAAAGTCATAAACTTAAATCTGTCTTATACCCTTAGTTCCAGACTATTAGGAATACAGCCTCATCTTGGAAGGATTAGTGGAATAATGAGGGGCAAGTGAGGAAAAACATTCACAGGAACAAATCTAGTTGTTAGTGAAGTTATTTGGAAATGCTGATCTTGTGTATAGGCTGATTATGGAAGATTCCAAACATGTTCTTTAGCATCCCACTCTTGTATAATAAGATCTTGAATTCTCTAAATTAATGGTCATAGTGTCACCTTGAACCATACATTAATGCAGTGTTTCAGTGGGAGGGAATTTTTATACTGGATGATGTATAATGAATGAAAAAAACTCAGTGTTTTAATTTATGGATCACAACAAGATCAACAACAATAGTTGTTGCAAGTAAACAGTTTAGCACGTGCTAACCAGAACATAATGACTTGAAGACTTAATTTGTGTTTTCATGTCAGCATCACAGTCTTGACTTCATTGTACTTCAAACTGTCACAATATAGAGTATTCTTAAATTGAGGTTCTTCCATCACTGTGTTAAGGGTTTTCAGAAAGGTAAAGCAAGATTCATGTAAGGATACTTGCTAAGTACAAATATAGTGCTCACTGTCTAATTGTCTGATGCTGTGTATCTGTTACACAATGTCTAGCCAAATACTGTCTTCTTCCTTAGGGAAAAATGAACTACGTAACGGAATGTCTTCTTTTTCTGACAGTCTCATTTAAAAAATAATTCTTATCCTTTCTCTGGAATCATGCTGAGGGGACAAAAATCATACAGTAATGGATATCGTCATCTTCGGTGAAAACTAGGAATATTTATCTGCTTCCCTGAAATGTATGTTTCCAAACAATTAGATCTAGAGTTTAATTTATCTTGGATGTGTGTAGGAACCACGTAAGGGCCTATTAACGTGAAAAATAGATTTGCTTTTTTGAATAATAAGCTCCATACTCTATATTGGGAAAATGTAATTTTTGAAAACATTTTTCACGTGGGGTTTGCTAACCTTGGAATTTTTTAAAACCTTCAATATTGAGAGTTGATTTGTTTTTGTTCTGTTGTTGTTTACTAACTGGCTTGGTCCTGCCCTGTGCAAACAGCCCATGTTACCAGCTGTCATAGATGTCCAGATCTTCTTTGAAGTACGGGTTTTCAAGTACCAACAAGTGTAATTTTTCCTTTTTCTACACCTTTTCCGTCAACTTCACTTAAACCAAACATGTGACTATCAGCATGTGCATTGTTACACATACTGCTCATTAAGTAAGCCTGATGAAGTTCCAAACATTTATTTAACATTTTAGATATGGTTGTAACTCTTAAAAGAGGGAGAGATAAGGCATCTTCATTCATCAAACTTGACAGTCAAGTAAATGGGTCCTGAGGGTTACTTTAAACAGTCTTTGTCATGCATTGCAAATTGTAAAATATCTCTTCTCCCACTCCTTAATTTCTACTACAGCTTATATGAAACTATTGCCAGAATCATAATTGTGAGTGAATAGGTAAGGCTGTATTAAAATACTTTCATTGTGCTGCATTGATGAATATTCTCAGCCAAAAATTTAAATTAATTATTTAGAATTACTGGAAGTAGTATAGGGCATCTTCTTCAATCAATAGTTTCTATGTTTCAAGATACAAATAATCTGAAAGCAAGTTATTGTTCAGTACAAAACTCAAACAAAATCAGGTAAAAGTTTTGAGTAAGTTGCGCTTGTTAGGAACGAAGCTTCTGCTGGTAAATTTCTGAATGTTTTATTCAGTAAACACTGTCCATCTGAAAGGACTAGGTTGTAAATCTTCATGAGAGGTTAACTTTTGACTCACTATAATAAACTGTAGCTTTTTTTCTTCTTTTTCTTTTGTGTACTCCCCTTCAATGAACTGTTACTAGGTTCCACCATGAAGAGAATGTTTCGTGTGACCTAAACTCCATGTTTTCGCTGATCTTAGTTTGAGTATTCTGGAACTACACAGCCCAGAGTTGTGGTGGTGGGAGGGGCTGTGGGTGGAGGTCGAACAATTACCAGCACAGTTGAAACACACTCAGAGCAGGAGTAGATAACCCAGCTTTGAAGACTGCAGTGGTTGAAGAGAATTACCCTTACCTTGTTCTTTTTCCTGTTAGCAACCATGTACTCTTACGATGACTTGCCTAGTCACCCCCATAATAATAGCTGGATAGAATTTTCTTGCTTTTGTTTTCCCAGCAAATCAGTTAGGAAGGGAGGAAAATAATCTGCAGAAGATATGGATGACTCAGTTTTAAATTTTGTTTTGTTGATATTGACCTATAGCATTTCCACTTATAAACAACATTGTTGCATCTTTATTGCCGGTATATTACAATTCCCTAGCTCGTAGGAATATTTTAAATGTAAGTTTAAACATGGGTGTTATGAGTCAGCTATTAGGTCATGATAGAAATGCAAGCATCTCAGAGAAAATTATTTTATTTAGATGTAGCTTAGTAACTGGTAACACTTCCATAAAATTTAGACAAGTCATCTCATGTTGCTTTTTCCATGCCCTGTCCCATATTCTTTCCTCTCTTTAGTTGGCAAAATGGCTGTTGGAAAGAGATAGTAAAAAAGAAAAAGCTAAATGCTCTTTACAGAGATATTTGTTACGATATAAAGAAATACTTTTTGAAGTCTGCTGTCACTTTCCTGACACAGTGTCATGCTAAACTAATAAAAACCTATTATTTTTAAAATGAAGATTTTTCTGAGTTATTGTGCCTGCATGTGTATTTCATCTGAGAGGTAAATATATACTCTTTGCCCAAAGGTAATGCTTTTTTGTTTTTTCCTTGCTGTTCCTGATGTGTAGCATGTCATGGTTCAGAAATGGAAGGGCAATTCTAAATGCAAAGGCTCATAGTTTTGCTGTTGTCCAGTAGTGGCAGGTAGAGCAGGTACTCTGGGAGAAAGTTGTGCATGCACCTTTCTATCTCTGATGATGGAGAAAATGTCCTTTAGCGATCCTGTTTCATTGTCAGCATTCTCTGACAGTGGTACAAATTCTGGTACCAAAAGTACCAAATATTCATTTGCCCTTCCTTTATGGAAAGTGTCCTTGGGGTTTTCACTTCCCCTGTCCCGTCCCAACCACCCTACCCTCCCCTGCCCCCTTTTCTTTTTTTCTTTTTTTTTTTTTTTTCCTTCAACTCTGAGCAGTGTGTTCTTTTGTGGAAGCAAATTACCAGGAAGAACTTGGCTGGCATAATGGTTGTGCATCTCTTTGAAGGGACTGGTGCTGGGCATCTTGAGGAAGCTGTGAACGACTGAGGACTTGCTGTTTGAAACTTGGATCTATTCAGTAGATGTTTGGTGTTCCCAAAGTATTCAGATATCTGCCCTGTGCACTCTAGCAGTTTGTCTGCATAGCAAGAGATGCTGTCCTTAGAACAAAGACAAGGCACATAATCTTGCAGTATGTGAAATTCCAAAGAGATGAGAAATATTGTAAGATACAAAACAGATGCCAGATGTGCCTGGCAGTTTGTGTTTTTCTCCACTGCACATATGGTTCTTGAGACAATGAAATCTGTATTAATGATAGTTAATACTATCTGTATTAATGATAGTTCAGTGGACATAGTCTGTGGAAACACCGTTACCCTGTGCTACCATGTTGGGCTTGCTGTGATAATTTAACCGAGTTCTCCTAGGCTAGACTATAATCTCAGGTACTTGCCTACTGACTTTTTTGTGTCTCTGTGCTCTTCTTGCTTCACTAGGCATTAAGAGATTAAGAGTCTCTTGCTAGTAGAACTAACTGGCTTGGGGCAAGAAGCACATTTCAAGTTTGCAGTAAGCAGGGAAAGAAAAAGGTTTATCATCATACATGAGAGATCACTAATACTGGCTTGGTATTGGTGTCACTCATTTTTGTCATAGTCTTTTTTTCAAGTGATCCTTGTCTTGTAGAATATGGAATCTGTGTTGGGGCATGCAAGGCATCTGAAATTCATCAGCCACTTTCTTTGCATGAGTTTTATGCTTCTGGCCATGCGTAATCTGTTTTCACTACAAGTGTGATAGTGTCACCTGCACTTTTAATGAATGTCTGCCTAGTTAGTCTGTGGCAGAGACTGTGATAGGTCAAGAGTATATCCTTTCTGAGTTATCTACCACAGGCTGGAAGATCTGTAATCAGTTCTGGTTTCTCAAAAATCCAACTCCACTGGTCAGATGTTGAGCTTCTTGCACACTCATAAGTTTGAGACTAGAGAGTTACTTGGTGAGATTTTGGGCACATGGACTTAATGAATATAGTTGTTTCTTGCAGGTCCTAAACTGTGACCTTAACCTTAAACACAACAAATGACTTTCAGTCTCGTATCAGTTGCCTGAAAACTTGCTGTGCATTGGTGAAGAGAATGTGTAAAAAGGACTATTTTTTTCTGTTCTCACTCACTGTTCCTATTACACATACTGCTGTCATTGGTGTCTTGTTTCAGTTTACAGTATTCAGCTCTGCCATTTGTAGATGCAGGAATCCTTTTTTTCCTTAATACCTGGATGACCTACAGCTCTGTCAATAAATCTGTTTCTTGAGAGTTCTTTCTCAAATCCACTGTTCACATACTGACAGCTTAATTTGTTGGTGAACATGAACAAGCAGGGCAAGACAATTATTTATCATCCCTTCACAAGAAAAAACCCTTAAGTGTTGTGAGGAATATCTGTCTTAGAATCACATCAGCTTTGCATGTCCTAGTTCCCAGCAGTGCTCTTACAAACTTGAATAAATAGAATAGAATAAGATGTTGACTAACTCCTGCTACAATTTCCAGCTTGATATTCTAGTTGCTGTTTGTGACGTTTGTTTGCAACAAAAAAGGGGATAATGAATAATCAGACTTTTGCCAAAGTGACAGAATGCCTACTTTCTTTGTCTTAAGGTACTTTTTGATTCCTCTGAAATCAGAATAGGCAAAAATTAATTGGATAGGTCTTTCATAATCATCATTCTGCAAGAAATGTTACCAGACCTGTTTAAAAAAAAATAAAATTCTTGCAACTCAGACTTAAGCCTTCTGGATTAGTTCTTTACTTACTGGGCAGTGCTGTAAGCCTTTTCCCTTTGCAACTGCAGTAAAGCTTATACAAAGTAGGTAATTCAAATAGGGAAAAAAAAGTGGTTTCAAAAGGAAAATAACCCACCCTAATATTGTTCATATATTAATATATGTGTTTGAGACTTGTATTGCTGGCATTTCTATACAGTATTCCAGTTTATTGCAGATCAGTGTTTCAGTACAGTGTCAGTTTTTCTTTCCATCTTGAAATTTCTTAAGAACCTCATTTGTGTTTGTTTTCTGCTTAGCATTTTATAATTTTGTGCTGACTAGTATTACTTTTCTCGAGGTTAGCTGCGTTAAAGGAGCTATGGCAATAAATGTGAAATAGTTCTTTGCATTTCTGCCAGGATGATCTGTGTGCCATTAAGTTCGAGCTACAGTTCCTCACAGCTGATGGCTGAGCTAGGTGGAGGATAGTGGGATCAGAGTACTCTAAGCTCATAAGTCTAGGTATCTTTCACATGTCTTTGTAGAAGGACAAAACGGTGATGAAATCAAGTCAAAATTAATTTCATCAAGGCGTTTCAGAATTCTCCTTGGACCAATCAGCCACTTCTGTGTCCTTCCCCAGCATGGTTTGATATAAGAGGAAGGTCTGCATGCTTGGAACACGTACTGAGCTGTTCTTGGCTACCTCCTCTAGACCCATTTATTTGTTGCCTTTAAGCCCAAGCTCCTGCAGAGTGCTGGAAATGGGTCAGAGAATGCATATACACCAATGGACAACTCCTGGGACTGCTGAGTCTCTTTCCTCTAGCAAGCACAAATGATGTTGTCTCTGTTTCAGGAAAGTCTAAACAGAGTAGAGTAACTCCTCAACTTCTGCCATGCCTTCTGTGCTTTAGGTGTTTCAGATGTTAAATTCATTTCCTTAGTGTAATTAAAATTCCTTATGCTTCTTGTCAAAGGAGAAGAACCTTTGATGGTTAGCTTTTCAGCTGACTCTTTACATCATGATGAATGAGATCCTTGAGTTATTGTCAGTGAGGATTTGGAACCTTTTCTCTGTGATTCTTTTGTGTTACCATCTTACTGGCTTTAGAATAAGTGTGGGTCGTGTCTGTGTTGGCCTTTATGCTTTTTGTAGGACTCTTTGAGGTGGCAAAAAGGGTGCAGTTCTCTTTAGTTAATAATTCAAAGTGCACAAAGTATGTGTGCACCTAGAGGTAGGACTGTGTTGGCTGTGTCAGGGAATTACTCTGGCCTTAGACCCACAACTATGTTTCAACCCATCAGCTGATTGTGGTAACTGATGGTGTGAGGTACAAGCCTTACTCGAACTTACACAGAACAGTTTGGGGTTGAATTTGAACTAGCCTGTATTTGTTGTAGGGGAAGGTCATGTATGTGGATAATGTTATAGATCAGTTTAATTGTGACGGACTGAACAGACACAGTATTTAGGGTCAGTGATTCTTATTTTGTTAAGCAGTGTACCAAATGACTGGATATGAGGACAGAATGTTGAGTAAACTGATTCATGAAAGGAAAAACATTTCTGCTTACAGTGCTATTGACTAAAAGACTGCTTTTAAAAAAAGTTGATGAATTAATTACTTATTTCTCTTTTTTTTCTAAGTATGTATAGAAAATATGATTCAACTAGAATAAAAGCAGAGGAAGAAGTTTTTTCAAGTAAGAGATGCTTAGAATGGTTCTATGAATATGCAGGTAAGTGTGAAATTTAAATTTCCTGCTAATAAAAAATTAATTTATATTGGAATGCAAAAATTGCATTAACTGAACTTTCCAAAGACTGAATATAGAGGCTTTTTTGTAAGAGTCTTAAAGAGACTATTCTTATATTCTGCGTAGTGTGAAGTTGAAGAGTTCAATGTGCAGTTTTGTCTGTCTCTATTCTATAAAAAGAATACAGAAGGTGTGTGGCGTGAAATGTTTTGGAGCTTGTATACTTTGCTATTCAAACCTACAGTTAAAGCTGTACTTCTGCTGAAAATGTTGATACCTCTCTGGCTTTAGAGGTTCAGTCATTTGCCAAGTTAGTGCTAAATAGTACAGAATTATGCTTCAGAATTATGCTTCAGGCAAAGTTGTGTGTCTTTAATTAAAAAAACCAAAAGGTGGGGGAGGTATTAACATTCATTTTGTTCCTGCTGAACTTGCTTAGAGTTTCAAGCAAAAAAGTGAATGAATTCAAGTATTTCATAGTAGTTTTATCATAGAGTTTTCCCTC
The DNA here is from genome assembly GCA_013399855.1 of Oxyruncus cristatus. NCBI lineage: Eukaryota > Metazoa > Chordata > Aves > Passeriformes > Cotingidae > Oxyruncus > Oxyruncus cristatus. The sequence continues at coordinate 1,016,944 of VXAY01003830.1, read as the reverse complement.
ACAATGTATAGGGAAGATAGGCTGAATTATTTATTTTTGCTCTTGAGAGACTTTCTCCTGGCATTACTTCTAGGATTGTTAATTGTTATCTGCAGTCACAAAAGATGATCCACTAATAGTGAAGTTGGTTGTTGTATTCATTTTTTTACATGTGTTTTTCTGAAAGGGAGAACTTGAAGTATGGGGAAAAATGATCTCATAACTGTAAAGACCAAAAGGAAATGAAACAGTTGTTTGACAAAAAAAATACCATCATCTTGCAGTTTTCTGGTGCAGTCTTGGATAACATAGCTCACAGCTTGTTCTGTTTTGTCTGCTTCTTAAGCGTAATGAAGAGTGACTTAATCTCATGTAATAAAGCATTCTTCTAATAAAATTAAATAAATGAAATTAAATACGTTGAGATCTCACTTGTCTGTGGCAGTCTGTGACAGGAGATTCAGACAAATTCAAGCCAAATCTAACCTGTTAGATTGTCTGCCTTTCTGACCAGCTTGATTTATTTCTTTACTCTAGCAACAGGCATGACTCATTTTTGTCAAGACTTTCATGGAAAGAAAGGATGAAAGGAAGGCTGTATGTGAAAGAACTTTGGGGTTTCCATTGGATGCACACACCAAGATAAAACAGAGAAAAGTGGAGAGTACGATTCTGTTTACAGTATTGAGTAACATTCTAAAAATTGAATTTTCAAGGAATAATCTCTCTTGTGTTCTTACTTCATGAGTCTTCTCCTTTATGTACGCAGATGGTTGACACTGCATTTGGTTTTCTCCCCTTGGTGTGTTTTTGCATTACAGAACGAGTCTTTAAAAAGACTGTTGTGTACACTCTGAGAACTGAGAGGCTGTCATGAGAAGATGGGAAAAGATATAATTAAACCTTGTTATTTCTAGAATAGTAGGTCACCTAATAATAAAACACTGATCTTCCCTTTTTAAAGCCTCTTTTCCTTGCGCATGTGATCTTTATATTGGATGAAAGTAGGCATTTCAGCTTGTAATTTTTTTTTTTCAAATGAACCCTCTTTAAATGAATAAAAATCCTAACAAAATCGTTCAAATAAAATGTGTTTGAAAGTAAAATTGCACAGTACAATTCTTAATGCCTGTATAATTTTTTCAGGAGTGTTATGAAAGTTACAAATATCTTGATTTAAGAGCAAGTTTTATTAGTAATGCGTTTTAGTAGCATTTATATTCTTTTATTTTTATTTTTTCCTTTTAAGTATGCAAAGAAATAGGTGTAATTTGTCTTCCTGCTGCAGTTACTATTATTCAGATAATGTGTGGCCATGGTATAGCAATAATAAACAGGAATAAACAGGAGCATGCATATTTTGGTTTGGGCTCTTTTTTCTAGATAACATTATATAAAGATACTATATGAGATAATAAGCAATGAGATTCTGGGAATGACAATGTCTTGTATCCTGTATGGCTATACATCATGTTTTTATGTGATATGATCTTATGATAAGAGATTCAAGCCAAGAAATTAGTTTCACTAACCATTGTCCACTTACTTAAGTGTGGTAATATTATGTGCGTGTTTGCTAGTCTTAAGTGCATTATTAAAAATCCTATTAATTTACACTTCCAAGATTATCTCAATAAATGGGTAGAATAATTGTCAGGAATAAAAAGTGTTTTACAGTTCCCCTGTTTCCAAAGGTGAGATTAAGGTTTAAGTGTATCCAAGTCTTATAGTAAGCGTGGAAGTATTTATTGCATGTCAAAACAAACAAACTGTATAGAAGTTAAGTTGTGCTTTGTGATTCATTTCTCTTTTTGCTAAACATTGCCCTATTTTAATTTTTAGAGATAAGTAAAATGCATTTTGTTTGCAGGCACTGATGACATTGTAGGGCCAGAAGGTATGGAGAAATTTTGTGAAGACATTGGAGTTGAACCAGAAAATGTAAGTTCGAAATCCATTCGAATTCTATTTAAAAGATGCCCAATCTGTTATACGTGATCCAGTCTTATAGCTCTTGTTTTTCCATCAATTAAAATAAAAAATTCTTGAGAGTTTTTAAACAAATTCAATAAATACAAACAAGGGAAGTTTGGAAACACATTTGGGAACAGCTTGCTTTTATTTAAACCCCAAACTGTCATAAAACCTTGATTTGTCTTTGCTGCCACCTTTCACTTTACCACCACCACCACTTCCCCAACCCCCTAGAAATAGGATTAAGGGGAAAAAAAAAAAGCTGATGATTGTCATTTCTGAAACAATGAGTTTTAACATTCAAGATTTAGTGCAGCAACTGCAAAACAACAAGTCATGTTTTTTTTGGATTTTCTAGGAGCGAAAGGGATTTCAAATATTGTGAGCATTAGTGGCACTCCCATTATGGCATTTCAAAACACAAATATGGAATATGCATAATAAATGTACTTTATACATGTATATATATATATAAGTAAATATTTAAAAAAGAATGGTTGTGCCTTTTACAGGCTTTTTCCTAGTGCCTAATTTTTGCTCTTTAAATGTATTTGCAAGTCCCATCTTTCGTAGAATTCATGAAGCATCATCTAAATAAAATGAGAATTGTGGCTTTGAAAGATTTACTGGACAAATTAAGTGTAATTTGCTAATTTCAGTGTTTATTATTATAATAAATGTTGTGATTTATCCAGACATTTGGGTATATAAGCTGGTATTCTGATTTCGCATTAAAAGCTGTATAGAGCTGCTGCATTAACATTAACTAGTTAATGACTGAGTTGCAATTTAAATTACTTGATTTTTTTTTTCCTTCCAGTGTCTGTTGCCCTGCAAGTTTGTTTTTTATTGTATTTGTCAAAATGGTTTCTTAACTTCATGAGTAAGATCATAATAATCTTATGATATCACTGTATCTAAAATCTTTATTGCTTCAGTCTTCTGTGTGCAATGTAAAAAGACTGGGGTTTTTTTGGCAAAACTGCAGTATTTATGTATCAGCTTCTGTTTTGATGTGTGTTAATCTGTGTTAGTTCTCCTGGCTTTACTTAACATCTGCTTGTGTTGTGCGATTGTTATTAGCTTCAGAATACTTGGATTTCGGAGCTTGTGGATTGCAATTGATGTTCATCCAGATGAGAGTTTAACAAAAGTCAGATGTAACTTGTCAAATTTGTACTGAAATTTTTTAGTAGTTGTTTTGGGAAACCTTTTCTGTGTCTTTTGCACCAACTCATCCTCCTCGCTACATTGGTCGCTAGATGACTGTACAAGCTCCCTTGAAGTCCCTACTGGTAACTCAGGTGGATGTTCGCTCTATATATTTGCGCTGTTACCTTGTCTTTGTTTGGATTATGTGCAGGTTTGTCACTTTCAGGGTTTTTTTAGCTTCTAAAATAGTGTAGCAAAAATCTGAGCTTCCTATTTATACAAGTAAAGCACTTTTAGCCTAATAAAAAGTGGTTATTTAAAAAATATACTTTTTGTTAACTCTTTTCAGTCTCTTTTTTTCATTTTAACACAGGTAGTTATGCTTGTGCTAGCATGGAAGTTGGATGCACAAAATATGGGCTACTTTACATTACAAGAATGGTTAAAAGGAATGACATCACTACAGTAAGTGCTTTGAAAATTCTCCTAAGTTTGTTATAGTAAACACAGGCTTTTAGAAAAAAACACACTTTGCTGTAGGTGTTATGAGTCAAAACATTAGAGAACTCTGCTGTGGAGTAGAAGTCATACGTTTTTGGTCTGATTTCTGGTGATATAGTCACTTAGAGACAACTTGAAACTTGACAGTTGCACATTTTAATACAGTTGGATTAAAATATCTTCAATCTCAAGGAAACAAATGTCATGAGGTTGTATGCTTTTTCTTCCCCAAGAACATCTGTCTTTGTCACTGAATTGGACTTGTCTTTTAGATATTGGTGTGTTTTATAGTGGCTTAAAATGCTAAATAATACCAACTCTTTCTGTAACTGCAATGTTCTTTTTAAGAGTTGCATTCTCCAGTTGAGAGCTTATCTTCATGGCATAATTAAAATAAATGTAGTTGAATAATTACATGTTTCATAGAGAGTTAAAGAAAGAACTGTGTTTTGACTTATCTTACAGAACAGACTGGAAAAGAAACAACTGTGTAGGAAGTCCTATAGTTTCAGAAGACTGTAGAAGAATTTTTTCACTGTTGTGGTTTGCTGGTTGTTTGCCATGCTTGGACAAACTCTTAGTTTAATCTGTTGGAGAGTGCATTTTCTACAAAACCAGTCAATGTTTTATCAGAGTCCCAGTGTAAGACTTTGCTGCTTTAACTTTGTTTCACTCTGTGGGTTTAGTAAGTCATCGTATGCAAACTCATAAACATGTCTCTGTATGGAGTGATGTGTTTTGAACAGTTTGGTTGGGGGTATGTTAGAGATTATTTCCTAAGACATCAGACTTCCATATAAGAATTTAGACTCTAAATTTACTTTGTGTTTGTTTTGTAGATGTGATACTACAGAAAAGTTGAGAAATTCTCTGGATTACTTGAGATCTTTATTAAATGAGCCTACCAATTTTAAACTTATTTATAGATACGCATTTGACTTTGCACGGGTAAGTACTGTGCATCTGAAATTAAAGACTTTACTTTCATAAAGACCGTACACTTCTAAATATGTTTGTCTTAAGGTAACACTCAAGGTAGCTTTTGACAAATGGAACTGTTGTGTTCTAAAATGGTATATGCAAGATGCTGTAACTGAAAAAGAAACCTATATAGGCTGTGTGATGTGTAGTGGTTTAGTGACGTGTTTTGTTATGTCTCTGCTTCAAGCTGTTTTATGACTTCAAGGAAACCATTCAGGCCCGATTCAGTTGTGTATTGGAGCTTTGCCCCTTACTCCCCCTGGCTTTATAGTTACTGTGGTTTTTCTTCTTACTCTTTGAATTTGGTGAAACAGAAAGACAATTCAGGCTTTTCAGTAGGTGGTAAAAATGGCTAACATGATGATAAAAACTGGGTATGATATAATGTAAAAACAGCAGACTGTTGGAATGTCTTTAATGATGTTTTCAGTATGTATTAAATAATATCCTGATAGCAGTCTTCCTATTATAAAATATATATCGATAAAATTGTACCTGTAATGGAACCCATAATAGACATTAGAGTATTCCTACTTAAAGAAAGCAGTAAGAGAACTTTAATTTTATGAATTAACGTTTTGAAATAGAATTTGTACATCCGTCTTCTTACCGTGATGGAATGTACAGAAGATTTAACATAAAAAGGCAAAACTGAAGCTCAGACTTCAGTGCGAAAGAACTAAATGTATCAAGAAAATATGCAGCAAAAAAAGGGAGTGTAAGAAAATTAAGAAGAAATCGAACTGATAGCAGTTCTGATAAAGTCTGTCCTAAGCAACTCGGATTTTTGATATAGCAGTGCTTTCTGCATGTCAGCATGCAGAGATTTACAGTAGTTCACTTTTAAACAAGGAAATGTAGAGCTGAATGTGAGAAAATGCATGATATTAGTATTTTTTCGAGAAGTACTAAACTGATTTGACAAACAGTGGTCTTGGAAAAGAATTTAAACATTGAGACACAGATTCTGTGATTTCATTTGTGACAAAAACCCCTGCAGATTATAGAACTTCAAGTCAAAGGCATATCAACAGGGGAATTGCCAAAACAATACTAGGTTAATGAGGTCATTGAACTTTTAATACTATGGACTTGGGGTAAATCTATAGGAGAATGGCATCCAGTGAAAATAGAAAAGAATGCCAACAAAGGTGATATATTTATCTAGATGCAACAAATAAATCTATACACAGTCTTTATCAGGATAATGGAAGTGATTGATAGAAAAAAGCTGATGGCTTTAGATTCAGTTTCTGTCCTAAGGGTAATCCTCTCAGGGAAGAGCTCCATGGCAAAAAAACACTCGTCTAAGCTTCTGAAGTTTTAAGAGAAAGTTTTTTGAAAGAGTTTGTTGTGGTTTGATATTTAAAGTTAGTTGATGAATTAAAAAAGATATCATCAAGGTTTTATGTGGTGTGCATGATTTAGTCAGCGTAGATTTGAGGAAATAATTTAAAACACCCTATGTTGATATGAAGTACAAATACATTCCTTGCTCCATGTTTGCCCTTGTTATTGCAAAGTTTGAGAACATAGATGTGTGTATTTCTTGGCTTAAATGGGTCTTTTGTCTACAATATTGGGGAAAAAAGTCTCAGAAAGACTATCATCAATGTAAAACAAATACGCAAATTTAACAGAGTTTAACATATTCTTTCAACTATATCCAGTAAAGAGAATATAAGTGTATGGAATGTATGTTAAGAATGAAATTGGAGCATCTGTCATGGCAGATGTGCTATTAGGCAGTTGGAGGTCAGTAAAAAGAACTTATCTGAACAATTTGTTCTGAACAGAAGTTAGAGTGGGAGAATGTAGAAATGTAAAAATGTAAGACATGTAAGAACAGCATGGCTAAAGTAAAGGCAATAGAGCCTGATTTCATTAATACTTGAGTGTGTGGGAAGAATTCAGAGTATAAATATTGTGGAAAATAAAATGTATTCTCACGGCAGTATGATTTCTGCTTAAAGATATTTGTGACAGAGCTGTAAATGAGCTTTGGAAAGAGAATTAGTTTTTAGAACTGTTTGATGTTGGAAATAAGTGAATTATGTCATAATAGAAAAATGCCTTTGCAGGTTTGTTTTTCAGCTTTGTTACTAATTGAAAAGCTTTGTTTATCCTGGGATTTAATTTTTTTCTCTTAAGTCCTGCTTGGATTTACTGCCCAGAATGTAAAACAGCTTTTCAGGTTTTCAGAGTTGTTGGCCTCCCCACTTTTCTTTCAAAACAAATATGCATTAAATTCTGTCTACACAGTTTAAGAATTGAGAAGTGTTTTGTATGAAATGAGGCCTTGTGGCTAAAGAATTAATTTGTTGTCTGAGAACTGGGATCTTGCTCTACCTCATCCTTCTTACATGATAGAAGACAAGTCAGTTTTGATTTGAGCTTGTTTTTTTTCAATGAAGATGTGTATTCTAGAATACATACAACTGCGTTTGTACAGGCGAGGCACAGGGCTCAATTTCCTTCGTCTTGGGTACCTATCTCTCTTTCAATGTTCTGTCGTCTGACCCTGTCTGTATCCTGAATGTCTCTACATGGGGTGTGTCCCAGTGAACTGCAAGCTGTCCATGAGCCAGCAGTGTGCTTTTGTGGCCAAGAAGGCCAGTGGGATCCTGGGATGCATTAGGAAGAGCTTTGTCAGCAGGTCATGGGGGGTGATCCTGCCCCTCTACTCAGCCCTAGTGAGGCCATGCCTGGAGTGCTGTGTCCAGTTCTGGACTTCTCAGGACAGGGGAACCGTGGAGATCCTGGAGCGGGTCAGGTAGAGAGTCACAAAGGTAGTTATGGGACTGAAGCATCTCTTGTACAAAGACAGACTGAAGGAACTGGGCCTGTTCAGGCTTGAGAAGAGATGACTGAGAGGGGACCTCATCAATGTCTATCAGTATCTGAAGGGAGAGTGTCAAGAGGATGGAACCAGGGTGTTCTCAGTGATGCCAAGCAATAGGACAGGAGGCAACTTGACAAGGACAAGTTTCTGCCCAAAGACACGGGCAGAAACTGATGCACAGGAAGTTCCACATGAAGTGAGAAAGAACTTCTTTACTGTGTGGGTAACTGAGCACTGGAACAGGTTGCCCAGAGAGGTTGGGGAATTTCCTTCACTGTTGATATTCAAGAACCCTCTGAATGCAGTGCAGTGTGCTCTAGGATGGCCCTGCTTGAGCATGGAGGTTGGACTAGATCACCCACTGTGATCCCTTCCAGTTACCTATCCTGTGATATCCCTGTTTTTTTGGTAATTTAGACTTTGCAGTCTGCAATCATGAGTGTACATATAGGGAAATTAAGGTCTTCAGTAGCGCTAATATGGAACTTTATTTTTTTTAAATTTCGTTAATTTCTGATTTGTAGATTAATGCTATAATCGAGGAATAAAAGCGTAGGGAGTTACATCCTGTCTCTCGCCAAAATTTGTTTAATTTCAAGACAACAAGTGAAGATGGATAAACTACTTGAAGTAACAAAATCGAATCTTACACATACATGTTACTTTTGAGACGTGCAGAAGTTGTGTTATCAAATATATTAACTTTGCCACTGATTAGATGTAATGAACCTGTTGGGTACAGATGCTATTGATTTTTCTTTGCAGAAACAAATTACCTAAGTCTTAACGTACTACTGCTGCGTTGAACTAAAACTGGGACAGTTCTGAGAGGAGTCTCAATGTCTATTATGTTCTTCTCATTCGATAATTAATTTCATCTGAATTTCATGCAATCAGTTAGAATAACAGAATGAAGATCCCCCTTGGCTCACTCTTGCATACTTAGGCAACTATCAGGTAGCCCTGACTATCTGTTGACAGTCCACGTAGCTGTAATAATACCATGGAAAATAAATACAGCAATGCTATTTTGAGATGTGTGGCTGTGCAGAGGCCTATGTACAAATATGAGTGTGGATCTAATGACCATTGCTTTGTGGTGAGGTCTGAAGTCAGAAACAGAAGTGTATGCCTCATCTGCGTGAGTGGTGATGTTTTTTTGGGAACACCTATGGAAAGCAACATCTCTGTATAGTGAGCTGTTAGTTATAAGGAAGGAAGTTTTACTGGGAAGTTGTGTTTTATTAAAAAGACTGTTAAATACTGCTATATATTATTTATTTGTTAATTTATTTTGTGTGTGGGTGAGGTGTTGGGGAAGTGAAAAATCCTGGAATCATACTTTTTTCCTTTTTGACCTTTTCATGCAGGAAAAGGACCAGCGCAGCCTAGATATCAATACTGCCAAGTGTATGTTGGGCCTTCTTTTAGGAAAAACATGGTCCCTTTTTCCAGTATTTCATCAGTTTCTAGAGGTATGGATTTGGAAACAGAATTATTTTTTTTTTTGATCTGTCTTCTATGATACTTTTAACTAGAGGTAGAATGAAAACAGCTAGTGTTATGATTTAGAACATAGTAACCACCAAAGCAGCACTTATAACTGATTCTTTCTTCCTTTTTCCCAAATCCTTATGCTGTTCTGGTTTATTTAATGCAGGGCAAAGTATAGAAAGTCTTCAATTTGCTTTTGTACTTGCATTTTATTGCTGTATTTTTGCCCGCTAAAAGGTGTCTTAATCAGAAACATGAATTATTCAACACTAGTTTGACTACTTGGTGGTTTCTTTACTCTTTAGTTTTAGGTGGCATACAGATTAAAATAATAATGCATTACAAGGTTTAAATTTTCTGTAAGAAAATCTGAGTTTGAGGCAGTTGAAAATACGTTTTAGTAACTTCTGTTTCTTGCCTCAAGCAGCAATCAAAATACAAAGTTATCAATAAGGACCAATGGTGTAACGTTCTTGAATTCAGCAGAACAATTAACCTTGACCTCAGTAACTATGATGAAGATGGAGCCTGTAAGTACTACCATATGTTGGTGCTCTAAAATAATTTATTTCTTTGAGCTTAATAATCATTCGGTGTCCTTTTACAAAATTTTGTAAAATATAGTTGTTTGATCTCTCTACAGGGCCAGTGTTGTTGGATGAGTTTGTGGAGTGGTATAAAGGAAAACAGATGACATAAGAGTTTAACTATGCACAGCTACTCAAGAATCACTGTTACCACAGTTATGTCAACCATTAGCCATAAACTGCTATTTGTATCAAAGTGCATGCTGCTTTTCTTGCACTGCATCCCTTTGGCAGGGAACTTTTGATGTTTGCTATTTAACAAGCTAGCTATGCTTGCTCTTTAGCATTGTTCTCTTTGAAGGCTGCTTTGCATTTTGTATTTACACTACGAATTGGTGAACTTGCCAGCGTCTTCACTGTGATGATGTGTATATTGCTGTCTAAATTTTGTATATGTGTATAAAAAAAAGCTTCACCTAGGGATTATTTCTGCAGAAATGTATTGTAAAATAATTTTGTGGCATATTTCTAGTCAACACTTACATGTCTGTTGAAACTTTAGTTATTTTGTTTTTCTTTTGGTCTCAATTGTAGCATTTCAGACTGCTTGGACATAGTTATGTGAAGAGCTATTGTCAATTTCAATGTTACTATTTGAGATGCCAGTTTCTGAGAGAAGACATGCTGTGACTTTCTTCACCGGAATTAGCCAAACCTGACCTAATGCTTTATAGGAATGAAACATTGGTGTCTTAAAATATAAATATGCATATAAATATTAAAACACTGTAATAGTTGTACATGCCACAGATGATTTCCATATGAAGAAGAAAGTACTGACTTTTTAATGTTAAAACTGCAGTAGTCATTACAGGTACAAATGAACAAATTAAAGTACCTTTTAAAAATGGGTTTTAGACTTTTGTAAATTGCCTTTGGCATACTCGTTTTAATTTTTGGTGTACCAAGAGTGTTTGGTCTAGGTTATGATCTAGTGAAATGGAAAGTTCTAGCTGAAATTCGTGGTTTGGGTAATGAAGTATGCTTACCCCTAGCACATAGATAATAGAGAGTTGGTGGATTTTTTTTTGTTGGTAACATTAGTCTTTTCCAAGGGCCTCTAACTTCATGTTTCTAAGTAATTTAAAACATGATATCAGAAAAAAATATGATCTTGAATAGTCAAAACATTACTTTTTCTTTCATGCTGGGGATTAATTTCCTGGCAGAATGTCCATTGCTGGCAATGGGCATTTTAAACACCAGCATTAAATGACAGTACTTTTTAGTGGGGACCACTGCCTATTTCACTCATTTCTTTATCTGCATAGGATGGTTCTAGTGATTATTTTGGGGGAAAATGCGTGAATGGAATGATGTTTAAGTTCTGTAATTTTGTCACATTGTCTTTGCCTTACCCTTCTTTATTAAGCAATGAGTCTTGATTTTTATAAATAGCTCCTTGAAGTATCCGGTGCTATTAAACTTTGATCTCTAAGGATTTATTAAAATGTTCCATATTGATTCATGGAGCATTTAACAACAAAGGGCCAGTGGATGTTTTGGAACAAAGAATAACATTACTTTTCTGTAGAAATATTTTCTGAGGTATTGGCAGTTTTGTTATTTCTTTAGAAAGCAATCCAAGGAAAGAGGAAGAAAGCATTTTAGGTTGAATGTGAAATTTTCGTCTGTGTTGAAGGTTTTATTCTTGCCATCAAGTCAGGAACAACTGTCATGAACTTGACTCCTTTCAGGATTAAGCCCAGTTTAGCAAAAGCACATTAGTTTGCTGCCCTGGACCAGGAGGTTGTAATTGTGGTGCTACAGGTGATCGGTTGTGTTCAGATCTGTTTGTTGTTGTCGTTGGTTTTTCAAACTCAGCTGCCAAAGACAAAAATAGTTTGTGTCTGTTTGTGTATATTTGTATATACATAAGTATACAATATGTATACATATACAAAACCTGGAATTTCATGATGTGAAGAAGAAAATACTACCTTTCCCATGAAACAGTTACGTTCCTATTTCCGTGACACTTAATAGCACTCTTTGAAGTTAATAGTGGTAAAACATACACAGTCAGTGCTTTCTCATGTACTAATATGCATAACCTTAATTCCATGTTTGATGCCAGTTTGCACAAGAAATTAATTGAGTGGAGTGTGGTATTTAATGTTTACAATAAGCCTCTTATGAAAACACACATTTTACTAAGACTTCTGTTGTAAATGTGTTTATTATCGTAGCGTAACCATAAGGAAGTATCAGTGGAGATGCTGGTTTAGTTCTTGAAAGAATGAACTTAGAAGCAATATAACTTTTAACATTAGGCTAAATTGTGATTGCCAAGATTTTAAGTGAAATAATGTAATTGCTCTTAAACATTAAGCTAGTTACTGACTCTGGAAAACCGATCAGCACAAATTGGCATGAATCCTGCAGCAAATACAAGTTTGCATAAAAGATTTTGTATGTCACAATTAGTTGAGCTTCCAATAATGGAAGCAAGAGCCAAAGACACTTCTATTACTGTTACAGGTATAGCTTTCTTATAACAGGGTCAACAGAAATCTGTACGGCTCAACCAGATCCTTTTTTTCTAAGTTTTGCTAGTGTTTATCAGAATACAAAATTTATTGAAAGCAAAGAAAACAGAGGAAAAGAAACCTCAGAAAGTACTTGTGCTGTGTAAGTAAACAAACTTGTTTTCCTAATTTGGGTGACAGTGATTGGGAGTGATGGAAAGGAAGGATGTGTTTGGAAGTGAATCAGATGCTGCAGATTTTTTTCTTCCACTTGCAAAGAGGGTGAATCTGTAACCTTCAGCAGGTTTATAAACATGCATCTTCATAAAGCACAGGTTCAGTTACAGATAGTAGGCAGCTTTACTGACAGAACAAATGGATTAAAATGGACCTGCATGGCTCGATGAGCTTCCCTGTATTATCCGTTCTGCTCATTTTGCTGGATATGCTGGTAAGCAGAGGATCTGAACATTGCCTGCTCCTGTATTTTGGAGAAATTCCCTCTCATTTTTAAATAATTGTGGAAAGTTAGCTAACCTACTCAGTTAAACTTGCATTTAGTACAAGTTTGGCATTTTCTTTTTTATTAATTATACCATGAAGTAGTTGATGTAGGTAGTTTTTTGTTTGGTTGTGGTTTGGTGTTTTTCTTTTTTTTGCCCCTTTTCAAAAGTAATGTACAGAATGTGCTGACTTCTTGGATAAGACACTGAGAGGTCATTCCTGAGGAAGTGTCATGGGTCTTATGCCAATCTTTCAATACTATTACTGTACTTTTAGCACAAACTTGATGATCAGTGTACAGTTCATTTTTGGTATTTGGGAGATGTAAATTGGAAAGACCTTTAGTGAAAGGAAAACAGCATCTAGAGACCGTAGCAATTCACATTCTTTGGTAGATGACAAATTTTGGGAGACCTTTGGACTCAAGGATCTTTTTCAACCTAAATGATTCTATTAATATCAGTAACCAATACATTCCACAAATCAAATTTCCTTCTACAGTGAAGTGATATTAAGTATTTAAAATATTATTATTATTCTGTTACTGTTGTTTTTTGACTCTTTATCTTTTTCAAGGAAAGCAAGCTGAAGAGCGTGTAGTATATTGAAATCCTGTATATACTTGAGTTTTGAGTTAAAGCCTGTTTACAGTTGTCTTTAAGCTACAGTTAATACTTGGGTTATCTTTGTGTAACCTTTTCTAATATTGTAGAGGCTTCTCCCATTTTACCACAGAGACATGTATTTTGTTTCATCACAAATATACTCACACAATCAAAATCAGTTACAACTTATTGCTACTTGTTTAATGTTCCCAAGTTACTTTTTTTGAAGGGCAAGAAATGGACTTTGGTTGTGTTAAGCTTTTCCCAGATTTCTGTTGACCCTTGATCACAAGTCTAACTACTTGTTTAATACTCTTGGAATTCATATAGACAGCTTTAAAGGTTAGCTTGTGCCCTGGTTTTAATTATAACTGCTAAAATACCTCTTCCTAGGCCTTACATTTTGTCCTTTCACATTGCTGTAAAAGTGTATAGAATCTATCCACAAACTAAATAGTTTGTTTTCTGTAGTTGAAACCAAACCTCAGCTTGATATTTTTTTGTTTGTTTTTATTTTTTCAATCCATCTCCCTCTGTGTGTGTGCATGTGTATGTGTGCTGTCACAAAATAGTACCTACCGATACTGCTGTTGCAGGAACAGCAGTTAACCTGTAACTGTGAATGCTTTACGTCTTAGTTATTTGGATACTACATAAATGAGATGTGCTCAACTCCTGTGACTCACGATCTGATGAAAATACTATTATGCCACTTAACCTGAGTTCAATCAATTGATTTTTAGGTCCTTTGCTGGTGTTGATGTAAAATGGCATCCCACAAATAAAAAGTATTTGTGTTGGTTTCAGCAACTGACTTCAGATTTTTCTGTGGTTCGTACTTCAGAGAGTCTCATATCTGAACATGCATCACGTCAGCGAGCAACCTTCATCATTTAGTAGCAGAGAACTTGTGTGTAGGGCCTTGTCACCCTTATTCCTAATAGCAGGGCAAATTAGCATTTAAAACTGTTGGGAAAAGGTACGTGTTTCAAAAAAGTTGTTTCAAAAGTGAGTATAAAACAGTACTGTAATACAAAAATTTTCAACAAAAAAGAGTCGATTTGAGGTGGAATGTCTCTTGAGATTAAATTTTACAAGAAGCACGATCATTATCCTCTCATCTTGATGCAGGCTTTTGACCCATGAGGTTGTCATAGAAAAACTGTTGGTTTATGGACTGGATGAGCAAAAGGGAGACTGAAAACTGAAAATTGTAGGGCCTAGAGGATGTTGATATGCAGAGCAAAGTCTAGTTGGAAACCACTAACTAGCCCTGTATCCAGGGGTCAGTACTGCGTCCAGTCCTGTTCAATGTCTTCATTACTGACCTGGATAATGGAGCAGAGTGTACCCTTAGCAAGTTGGCTGATGACACAGAGCTGGAAGTAAAGGATGGCAAGCCAGAGGGTCATGCTGCCATCCAGAGGGACCTCAGGAGGCTGGAGAAATGGGTGGACATGAACTTCAACCAGGAGAAGTGCAAAGCCCTGCTGCTGGGGGGGAACGATACCCTGAACCAGTATATGCTGGGGACCACCCAGCTGGAAAGCAGACTGGCGGGAAAGGGACGGGGACACCAAGTTGAAGGTGAGCCAGCAATGAGTCCTTGCCGTGAAGAAGGCAGTTGGTATCCTGGTCTGTGTTAGATAAAGTATTGCCGGTGGGCCGAGAGTTGTGGTTATTCCCTCCCGCAGTACTGGTGAGGCCACACCTGAGTACTGTGTTCACTTCTGGGCTTCCCAGTACCAGAGACACTGCAGCATACTGGAGAGGATCCAGCAAAGGGTAGAAGATAATGAAGGGACTGGAACTTTTCCCCCATGAGGAAAAACTGACAGCTAGGACTGTTTAGCCTGGAGAGGAGAAGGTGCTGTGGAGATCTTACTAATGTATTTAAATATCTGATTGGGGAGAGTGTAAAGAAGACAAAGCCAGACTCTTTTCAGCAGTGTTCAGGGACAGGACAACAGTCAGTAAGCACAAACTGAAACACAGGAGGCTCCAGAGGAACATGAGGAAACACTTTTTTTTACTGTGAGGGTGACTTTGCGCTGATGCAGTTTGCCCAGGGACGTTATGGAGTCTCTGCCCTCAGAAATGCTCAAAAGCCTACTGAACATGGTCCTAGGCAACTGGCACACTGAGCTACCAGTCCAAAAGCTCCTGACTTAAAGTATTATTTGAAATTGAGTGTATTTATGTTACAGTTAGAATATTGTACTATAGAATCCAACTTAGAGAAGTTTTTCATTACATTCATGTTACTGATGAAGGCTGGGATTGCCTTTGCCAATTCTCAGAATGTGGGCTGGTGCTTGTGTTTGTTGGATGGGGTGTCACAGTCTTCTGTACTGTGAAAAATTTAATACTACTATCCAAAAAGTTTCTGATGTTAATTATATGTATGTGCGTGTCTTCTCCTTATATTCAAGGGTGTTTTCCCAGCCCTGTTTTCAGCATAGTCAGGAGAGTTTGAAATGCTTTGTTCTTACGGCAAACAATGTGATTATTATCAAACTGTTACAGGTACATGTTTGAAAACGAGAGCTTTGTTTCATTCTGATTACTGTATCTGAAGATCTGCTCTTAAGACTTCAGGTTTTTTTCATGTACTGATTCACTGTATGAGGGATACTGTGTCCTGTGGACTGTGGAGCTCAGCACGCCATTGCCCTGTGAGAAGGGTGTGCCCAGACTATTGCCAGCATCCTCTTCGCTGCCTCCTCACGCTTCATTTACAAATTCATACACTCAAGGACCTTATTTATCAGGCCTATTCTGTGACTTTGTTTAACCACCATCAGTTGGGATAGTAACAGCAATTGATTTTCTATTAGTACAGGTATCGTAGAAAATTCTCTGTGACCAAACGAACTAAATTAGTGGAGCTTTCAGTGTGCACATGAGACAGTGGATTGCTACCAACTGGAATGCAAAAAGTGAGTGGACACAATCTCAGGGTCGCTGTGTATGGGACTGTGCAACTCAGGTACTGAAGGGCACAGCAAAATAGAGGTGGGTAGAGAGGAGCAGAGTATGAAGAGTACTGCGTGGAAGTCACAGAAAAGATAAAGGTTTTGTATTAACTGAAGCAGCAATTGCTAATGAAATGAACTAATATGAAGGAGAAGCAGCTGAGGATTTGGATTTGAATGAATAATTAAAGTGGAGAAATCAGTAGTGAAAGACAGTGGCAAGATTAGGCAGAAATCTGAAGGTAAGTTTGAGATGGAACATCAACAATATTCTGACAGTAGAATGGAATGTTTTTGTCATGTGTTAAGATCTCATGATGAAGGAGCCAATATATTTTCTCTGATGAGAACATCAACTTTTCCTGTGACTTTATAGCATAAAGGGAGGCTTAGAAAACTTGCAGCTTTTAACAAGTAGTGTACTGTCTACATTGCCACTGCAGCATTCCCATGGTCAGAAAAAAGATGAGAAAATAATTTTCCAATATATTTCTTGAAAGCCTGCTGGACTATAGCAGAAACAAATGACAAAATGTTGCTCTGTATTGTACATCAATAGAGCCACTCAAGTATTTTTTCCCCCATGATCCACAAAGTTGCCTTGCTTGTGTAGATTTCTTAACTTGTTAGCACCTGGTACAGCCAAAAGGTGGCAGACCTTGAGAGGTGTCAACATAGTGTTTAAGACTCATAAATACCATAAAGAGCAAGTCAGCATTTTTTTTGATGCATTGCATTTTTAAAGTTGCTTTATATAAATGTCTATATAAATATATATAGATATATATAAAAATTTATATATATATAAGGAGCTTTTGTGGANAAGAGCAAGTCAGCATTTTTTTTGATGCATTGCATTTTTAAAGTTGCTTTATATAAATGTCTGTATAAATATATATAGATATATATAAATTTATATATATATAAGGAGCTTTTGTGGATAATGAGCTTTACTGAAAGCTGGCTGTGGGTGCAAAGAGAAGTACTGGTCATGAGGAGATACTGTTCTGTTTTCTGCTTCAAGTGGTTCTGTAGCTGTTCCTACAAGGAACTAGTCTTAAACTAACCAGTTCTTCATTTCTAGGCAGCCTCTACAAACAGTTGGATTTTATGTCACACACTGTTCTTGGCGAAGAGCAGCCATAAATTCAGCAGGAACAAAGGCATTACATGACTGTTGAGATTATGTGGGGATTAGGAGAGAAAAACTGCAGTAGAACAGTAGCATTTGCAGACACAGAAAAGTCACAGACTTTTCTTACAGACACAATCAAGGAATATGTTGTATTGGGAAACATACTTTATTTCAGATTTACTGTATTTTAACTTGGGATTTTTTTTTTCAGATTTGAGTGTTTTGTCATTTCATTTTTGTCTACTTATAGTGTACAAACAATTCTGGACAGTTAAACGTGTAAAAGTTTTTCTCCTCTGTTTTTCAAAACAGAAAACAAAATCAGACCTTTTAAAATCGTGAATAATTTGATAATAAATTATCAGGTTTTTTCAGAAGATGATTTCATCCACGATTCCTGAGCAGACCCCTACCAAAGGAATGGTACCTACTCTAAATAAACTTATTAGTTACCAGTTTAGATATCACTGAGTAAAGGAGCAAAAAGAAATCCTCCAAGAACTAATTGGAAAACAAGTTCATCTGTGTGAATGACAGCAGATTCATTGCTTGTTACTGAATTACAGATGTTACTGACTGCAGTTATTTGCAAATACTGTGGTGACCTAAATCAAATCTATGAAACACCTACCTGAAATTGCCATATAATCTAGTCTGAGAGATTTTGAGAAAACTGGCCAGCAAAAAAACCCCAAAAGAAATCAACAGGAGATTTAAGTGTAGATGATTTGGCTCAGTAAATTTATAATGGATAATTGTAATGCTTGATATGTAAAATAATTATTTAAAAGGAACTGAAGGCTCTATAGAAAATACTTTTCAAAAGGTCAAATAGTATAAGTGCTGGTCTTCTTCAGTTGCTTTTACTTGCCTCTTAAGGTTTGTGCAATGGCTTTCTTTTTAGTTCCAAACATATGAAACAAACAAAAATTACTAGCTTCTGTCAGTATCTCTTTGTTCTTGCCTCGTTTTCTTGTTGAAGATGGTTTCAGTGATGTAGCATGCCATTGAACTTGCTCCTCATTAGATGGAATTGAAACATGTTCCTTCGTTTTGGTGTTTATAGTGAGTTGTGTCTTCCCCAGAGTTGCAAACCAGCCTCTTGCATTTTCTCCTAACTTGGGTCTGCTCCCCTTCATGGTGACGTTTCCCTTCAAGGACTGTATCAGTGGTGCTGTGTATGTTGAAAGGGCCTTGTGCCATATTCAGAGAAAATTTTACCTTACAGTTGGTATCTTTCAGCTTAGAAAAATTTATATCAAGCTACTGATATTCTAATACAGCAGTTTTGGAACTGCTCTTGATTTGCCCCTCTTAAGTAAATTCTGAAGGGGGTATAGGATCCTTTGTCTTTTTTTTAAATTATCCTGACCATGTCATCTCATCTGCAGACTACAGATGATGTCCTGTCATAGCTACATCTCCATAACTGACTTTTCTGCAAGGATTGAATTCTATTGTGTTTCTTTGAGAAAAGTGGTTTTCGTTATTCTCTATGTCTTGCCAAGTTAAAAAGTAATTTTTTAAATGTAATTGAATACTGCTTGGACTTACTTATCTTTGCAAAACTGTGGGAATTTATAGACACTTAATCCACAAATTTGGCTCAAAAAGCAGAAGACAGTAATATGTACTATTTCACTGTATGGGGTGAGTCCCACAGAAAAACAGTAATAATAATGTTTTAATAATAATTTCAGTGTTTACATTTATTTTAGACAAAGTGAGACAAAACAGTGCATATCTGAAGCGAATTCCAGTGGAAAATAATGTATTAGAACTAACAACGAGAAAGTAAATATATACTGTAACTCAGCAAAAACTTTATTATCTAATGTTCTAGAGTTGCTTTTCATAACATCTGTTACTTTTTTTTTTTTTGCCAAGTACCCTTCTAAACAAAAGCCACTTCACTTTGAAACAAAATAGTTTTTGCATCTGCTGTAATGACTTAAAGACTGTGGGAGCTTAGTATTACAATTCTGTGTCTCAGCTATTGAAGTTTGTTCTCCTGCTTTGCAAAATATTAGTGAATCCATCAAACGCTCTTTTCTTCTTAACAAAAAACTGCTCCTGTCCCAAATTTGTCTGACTTTTTTGAATGAGATTTTCACTGGAATTTTGAAGATGTTCTACAGCTGTTGTAGAATTATTTCCCAGTTCTGTCAAAGTGGTGTCATCCTCCATCTTGCTGGAATCAGTGCTTTTAGAGACCTTATTTCCTGTAGGCTTTTGTGGTAATGAATGTGAACTGTATTGTGTGCTTTCATTGAAAAAATCTTGTGGGACTGAGAGGGAATATGCATCCTTGTCACTCTGATCCAGTTGGAAATGACTGTCTGTTGTGAAGACTGACTGTGTTTTCCCAGAAGTAGAAAGATGCAGCAGATCTGTTGTAAGATTACAAGATTGTGTTTCTTCAGGCAGACTGCAGTTGCTGGTATCCTGTAATTCTGTGTATCCATCACAATTTTCTTCATCAAAACCTCTTTCCATTTTATCTGCCCAAGCCTTAGTTGTGTTTTCCTGCTTCCCCTGTGGTAGCAAGTCTTCTTGCTGTGTAATGAACATAAAATGATTTTCAGCTCTATGTTCAGACAGCGATTGAAGAGATGATTCATTGCTGGAATGCAGCAACGATGTGTTTTTAACAATTTCATTCAAACCAATGTCAATGGGAGCAAAAATAAAGTCATTGTCCTCAGATGGATGCATGTTTCTTCTTAATGTAATATGTGCTTCACCATGATTCTTTTCAGGGGAGTTCCTGGCTGTGCTCTCATCTGTACTTCCTTCTGGTGCATTTTCATTTTGTTCAGTGGGACTGAAGCTGAGGGAATGCTGTGGTCCGGTGGGAAGTGGATACAGCTGCAATTCAGCTTCTTTAGGAGTGTTGTCTGTATCTGTGTCATACGTGGGAGAATGTTTTAGTGAAAGTACCGTGTTACCAAAATCCATACTTTGACTGTGGAGAGAATCAGAAATAGAGTTTTGTACTGTCAACTCTGCGTTAGTAAAATAACCAAGTGTTCCTGGAACTTCTTGACTTGATGAACTAACTGTATCTGGCTCTGACATGCTTGCGTGGCCACCACATTTCTCAGTGTAAGGGGATGTTGTTTCACCTGTGGTGGTATCTGATCCATAATTAATAGTGGTTTCAAGATATGCAGTGTTCTCATCTTCATTTTTCCCAATATGCTGAACTTCAGCAGCAATGTTTGGAGACTCCGGCAGTGTTGAGAGCTTCTCTGGTCCACTATTTGTATTGGCTTCCTCTAGTGATGACTGACAAGCTGGCAGGTTGTCACTGACATCAGCACTGACATCAGGTTGTTCCAGTTCAAAGTCTTCTAAAGAACTGCACTCACTCAGTGAGAATGGAATCCCTTCATCTGAAGAACTATCACCAAATATATCTGCTGAAGCATCTTTTTCATTTGAACATATCCTTTTACAGTCATGCTCTGTAACAGGAAAGTTTTCTGTTGTTTCACAGCTGCTTAAATTCTCAATATCTGTATCACTTTTGGAGACATTGGGTAAAATAAAATCTCCCGCATCACTAGGTATAGTTAAGTTGCTGTTTAGACCAAGTTGTTCATCACAGCCTTGCCTTCCATGCATAAATTTTGTAGTGTGTGTGGGTTCATTATGCGAAACTATACCTTTTCTTTCTCGAGGATCTGGTGTAGCCTCTGTGATCTCAGAATGCAGCAGACCAGAGTTGTTGCTTATTTTGCTGTTTCTAGAGTCTTGTGCAACTGAATGTGTTTGTACTGTGGAAAATGGAAAGTCAGTTTCTCCTTTCTCTGAATTTGAAGAGTTGTGATTTGAGTAAGGGTCAGTATTCAGTCTTCTGGGTATAGGAGAGATCCTGCTCTTCTCTGAGTCTTGGTTATTTGTATCTGTTGAATCTTTCCGTAATGCAGTGCTATTACTCATTAATTGTCTTGGTGTTACTTCATTGCTGTTCTGGTACTCTGTCTTTACAGAAAATAATCCATTATCATAAACATTTACATTTTCATAATTGTCAATACTAGTTTGGATTTCTGAAAACACTGGTTTATTCTTCATGTTGATCTCAGCATTGCTTTGTTTCCGGTATTCTGCACCACTACCAGTGACATTTTCATATGAAGTAGAAGTTTTTGTAGGAAAAACGCGTGTGTTTCTTGAAGAATTCTCATCGCAAATTAACACATAATGCTGTGTATTTGTTGGTTTGCTTGCAGAAAACTCTCTGCTCAAAGTTTCATCTGAAAAAGCTTGATTGGAATATATATGTTCTGAACCTGAATTTTTATTCCTGCACATGTGTCTCCACAGGCTCTCCAGGTAGGGTCTGGCAAAAGCACCCAGACAAAAAGCACAAACAAACGTAATGAGCACCGAGAGGGAGACAGCCAGTGCAAGGTCTGACTCTGGTTTTTCTTGTCTGAAAACAGTGTTAGTGTCCCGGGCTCTTCTAACCAAAAATGTCGAAACCTTTTCTTTCACCTCTATATTGTAAACGAGATATTTCTCCTTTGTTGTATTAAAAAGACACAAATATAATCCTTCAGTGGTTTTCTCAGCGTTGTATATCACTAAATTATTCCTTCTATCCAGTGTCATATGAGGAAGACTGTGATTTTTTGAAATTCTGCCTTTAGGTGTCCACCAAGAGACTCCATAATCTGAAATAAAAGAAAATACAAACTCAGTCTTTCTTAAAAACATAGGCTACTTGGTTTGCAGGGTCAATTTGTTACTGTAAGAACATACTCTGACCTATCTTTGAGAATTTTAACAATTTATTATAAAATCCATTTTCTTTTTATCCATCCATTGTCATTTTACATGGTATGAAGTCTGTTAAGCCATCATATATTTTTATATATACACACCCCCACCACCCTATATTAAAACAGTATATATGGGGTCTTAATAGCAGATTTTACAAGAAAAATTGTATGGGTGAGGGAGGAGGTCACTGAAATCATCTAATTATGTTCTGGGTTGTACTAGAAACACCTGCTGATCTTCCTTGTGGAAGAGACATACTGATAGCCAGCTGCTTTCCAGCGTGGCCATGGTCACTGCATGCAGCTGTGGGATAAAACTTCACCTGATAACTGCCAGGGTTTCAGGCACTGTG
Source organism: Oxyruncus cristatus (assembly GCA_013399855.1). NCBI lineage: Eukaryota > Metazoa > Chordata > Aves > Passeriformes > Cotingidae > Oxyruncus > Oxyruncus cristatus. The sequence goes on along the minus strand of VXAY01003830.1, from coordinate 994,604 downwards.
ATTTTCCTGTTGCTGGTTTGACTCCAGCAAAAAGGTCTTAAATCAAGGATATTTGTATTGATGGAGCAATTGTTCCAAACTTTAGTTAGTGTGGGCCATGGCTGGTTGTTGGCTTTTGCAATACGTTTCAAATATGTTCACCCTTGCCTTTGGATCAGGTTTTGTTCCCAGTTGAATTTTGGTGCAATCCAGTGTGTTGATTTTAATTCAGGTTTCTGTGACTTGTCTTGTAAATAGACAAAGAAGGTGGTATTCCCAATATGCCCAACATATTTTCATTTGGGGATGAAATGTTTCCAGGGGGAAGCCTTACCATCTCCAAGTGCTGTTATTCCATTAGAGTTAAACCATTTTGCCTCACTGCACATGACACAATACACCTTCTACTCTAAGTCTGGTCTTAGTTTTCCATCTGCATGGAAAGTCTTGGCTCTGTAGGTTTTGTCTCTTGTACTTTCAGTGCTCTTTATTAATTGTAAATGTAAGTGAAATGTGTGCTACAGTAGCTGTACTGTTTAAGAAGAAATAGAAGTCCTCTCCCTTGCAAATAAACTTTCCTTTTGGTGTTAGCTGAATACTCAAAACTCTGGCATTCTTCTCAGTTTTCTACATGCCCCAGAAGTGCCATCTCACTATTAGGTACTATGTCTCAGTTCAAAATGAACTGTTCATTTGCAACATACTACTTACTTAAATTTATTTGTGTGTAACTTGCCATCCTTATTAGTTTAATGTAAGGAAGGAGATGAAGCCATTTTTGGGGAACATGACTTTCAAATACTCTAACCAGTGTATTAATTGCACATTAAATTGTTGTTCAGTTATTTTTAAACAATATCTTTAGAACCCCACTTTTAAACCCAGATTTCTTTAATAATTCTGCATGCATTTGGATTTTAGAGCATTTCGATGGAGTCCCTGATGTACATACCCCTCACGTTGTCCAAGTTACAGTTCAGCACTGATGTGTTCCCTGTTGGGATTGTAGCCCTCTTGAGCAAAACATTGTCCCTGCAGTTTAAGTGGAAACTTGAAAGATACAGCAGAGGTTTCTGTGAGCTGGCAAACTTCTTGTGTGAAAGGCTCCACTTTTTTCTTGTGGAGTCAAAAGGAAAATGAAATAAGTGTTTTAAAGCATTTAGCCTGCAGTTAAATATCCAGGCATTATTTGACAAATAAACTTCAAGTTGAAAGAAGTTCAAATTGATCAATATTTGTGGCAGAGGGATCGTCAGAGGATTTTCACGGAGATCCACGACCTATTTGGAAATAATTCATAATTAATTTGATTAGCCTTACAATGGAATCCTTACTGCAACATTTACGATGTTTCTTTTAGTATCCAAGCACTTTTGTAGTTATGCGAACAATACATCTGTTTAGGATTTCAGTAATATTGTTCTAAGGTTTTTAATGTACATGAAGATGATAAATTGTGGTATGTTTAGAATTCTCCCATTGTAGACCTACCTCTGTGTGAATGAGAAGCTGCAGGGCTGTTGACATGGAAGGAATTTGGAGTAGAAAAGCCCATGCGTGTGTTTAAGGCAGTTATGGATTGGTTTGTGGCATAGATAAATAGTGAATTTATGGTTATATTTTGTATATTTAAGTGTGTGTGTGTTTTCCTATACATGAAAAGCAAATATATAAAAATATTATTGTCACCATTTGCTTTAGTTTTTATAATCGTACACTAATATTATAATCAGAGCAATATAATCATGCTGAACAGTTGATAATTAATATCTTTAATGATGATTAACATAAAATATTGAAACAGTTGTAATATTGCTTTATAACCTGTAATTTGTTGAGATTCCTGAAGGCATCTGGATGAACTTTAGTTATCCTGTTGTTTTGCAGGTCAATGTCCTTCAGCTGTGAACAGTTTTGAAAATCCTTTGGGTCAATCTGTTGTATGCTATTGGATGACATGTGGACAGTTTGTAAAGATTGCAGCAGGCCTAGTCCTAGGAAGAACAAAACTATTTTACATTTCATGGTCTTGTTTTCCCAATTACATCAAGTGTCTTTATAAAATTCTTTGCAACAAAATTCCATCCATTCCTGTCTATTGCAGTGAGTGGTTGCAGCCTTAGTGTTATTATGCCTTTCCTAGTCAGTGTTGTCCTATTCTAAAAGTTGCATAGGATCAACAGCAGGCACATTAATACATTCATTGTCAATGCATGCTTTAAAAATTGACACTTTCGTAGAAGCAGTAGCATTCTTATGATCTCTGTACTTTGAGCATACTTCTCTGAAAAACTGGAGCTAGGAAAGGAGGAGTGTGAAAAGGGTGGAATATATTCAATTTACAAGATCCAAATACATTAATTTTAAGTAAAAGATGGAGATACAAAAGGTGACACAGTATCTCCTATCCATTGCCATCTGCAATTTCATGGGAGTTTTTAATATGTGAAATTATTTGAACCATATTCTTAGGGTGTAAAACCTGACTGAAAACAAAAATGTGTTGCTTAATCTTGTCTGCCTCTAAATTACACTGAAGAATATACTGTCATGCTTGGTATCCTAGTTATGATACCATCTGTCTTGCAGAAGGAGCCCTTTTGAATGCTGGAGGTACTAATTTTTCTTAGGTGCTGTATAGCAGCTGCTGAAGCTCCAGCCTGCACGTTCCAGTGGGAAGGCAGACACTTGAATGCTCAGCATCACCACAGTGTGTAACACCTTGGTGTCACTCTGAATTGATATTTGATCATACAGCATTGTTGAGAGCTACTTGTTCTTAAAAATTTTGCCCTTGGTGTCAGCTGCTTTACTGGAGATGTCTTTTCTCAGTTTGCAGTTCCGTTTGCCAAAGCAATTGATCTTTGGGTTTATTGTGAAAAGCAGAGGGAATGATTCATCCCTGCAGTAAAACTAGAGGTAGTTAGTAGGAAAGACATTCAGAAGTTCTGGCAGTTCATAAATTCTTCCATGCACCTGCATGAAGAATTGTACTTTGGATGCTTCCCTGAAGCTAAACGTGTGCTAAAAATATTCACTGGTATGGTAGCAGTGGGCAGTAGCCTGACTGCCGGGGTGGCAGCTGAGAGGAAGGTTTCTGTGGGAAACTTCTGCTTCAGAACTGCAGTTTTTGTTTTCTTACCCGAGCTTAAAAACTAGAATGTTAGTGAAGTATTTTGGATAAGGAAAATAAAGTTCTGAACATATATTTAAATGAATATGGGATTTAAGTATAACTTGAAGTATTGTGGTGCCATGCATAGCAATTTGACCTGTAACATCGAAAAATTGAGTCTCTTATAGAAAAGATTGATCTCTCTGACCCACTGAGGCATCCTATAATGTGTAGTTATATCTAAATGTGCATCCATGTATTCTGTAAAGTCAGCTTTTCTATATTGTCTCTATGATCTTACAGATACTACAAAATGATTAAGTGAAATGGATTTCCTGCATGCTAGAGAATTAATACCATAAAAGGAGAAATGCAGAACTTTCAGGATCCTGTGTAGGTGCACATGTATTGCCTTTGTCTGACATTGTGGGGTAAGTGGGGTTTTGGTTTGTCATCCCATGTCCTCCTGTATTTTCAAACTCTAGAGCTAATGAATGTGATGATGTTATCAGAGATCAATAAATTCACCACATTATATAGGATAGGGTTGCTTGTTCAGCACCTTCTGCTTCATTTAAAGAGTTTGGACAATGGGAATCATCCCTTTATGAGGATAAAGGCTAAGATGCCCCACACAGCTCAGTGACCAGCAAAGCCTTTCTAAAAGTCTATCAAAACTTTACAGCCCTCTCTTGTTACACCAAGGTGTCACTTTCTTTGGGTGTCAGATGGCATAGAGCAAAATTGTTTTGACTGAATATATTTTTCTGTCTTCCTAAAATACTAAAATTGGAGCAAGTTTCATTTAGGAGTGTTGACTTCCTTCTGAAGGGTAATATAAAAACCATTATCTGTAATTTTCTTAATGTTAAGGTTCACGACTGGTGAGGCTGGTGTTTTTCTGAAGATCCTTACTTCCCTTTCTGTACAAAAAGCAAAAATACTGCTTGGGCTCTTACAGGATAAACTTGGTTATATTTGACCGATATTAAGGCATTAGAGTTGCAAAGACTGTATAAAAAAAAAAAAAATCCTCAACCTAACAGAACAATCCATTTGCTCCATATTTGCAGGTGGAACTTTCCCTCACCTTAATTATAACTAAATGAGAAAGTCACATTCTGAATTCAGTAGGATGTGTGAATTATATCCAAACCCAACTTACCCCTGGGAAGCCAGGTCCTTAAAGATTTTTGAAATACTTACCTCTTGGAACTGTATTAAGATTATTTCTTTCAACTGACAGTACTTTCAAAGCAGGCAGGATGCGATCAACAATTCTGTATGTTTTAGACCCAGGTGCAGGCACAGGTGTGTCCAGTGTGAGGGTGTGGATGGCATTACCATTGAGGTTCAGAGTTTCTAAAACAGGTAAATTTGTACAAGTAGTTAAGAAGAGTTCAGAAATCAGGTTGTTACTGAGGTTCAGGTGTTTCAGCATCCATTCTTCATTTCTTCCATCAGGGCACAGAAAAGTTTTAATATTATTGTGACTAAAATCGGCCACTATTGCCATTCGTGATATATCTTGTGGAATAGTAGATATTCTGGTAAAAGAACAATTCAGTAGGAACTCCTCATCCCACTGGCATTCTGAATGGTGATGTGCAGCGAGAAGAATCTGCTGTGACTTGGTTCCCACTGATCCAGGAAGATTAAAGTAAAGGACCACAGCTATGACACTCAAGTGAAGGTTATCCATAGTATCTATATGTAAAACGTAAAAGTATAGTTAAATTCAGCATAACAAGAATTCAACAGAAAGCGGAAATACTTTGACAATAAAAAAAAAATCAACAGCAAATAACCAAAGCATTACCAACATTCTGCCTTAAACATTCAAAAAGAACATTCAGAAACTGGTAACCTTCCCCCTCCCTCCACCTCTCCCAAAAAACAATTAGAACCTTTTTTTTCTTTTCCAGCCCTTTGTTCAAGAAACGCAACTTCTCAGGAGCTTGTGAATTAACAACAGTGGAGACTTTTGAACTCTGCTTCAGGTATCATACACAATTACCACTGAGCAAAGTCCACTGGATACAATCCACGACAAATAGGTGTGGATTGACTTTCATAATTACAGTTAATAAAATACCAGTTTCCCTGTCAATAACACAACAATGTATTTTTAATGAAAAACTATATTCTTAGAAATAAGACTCCTGAGGCACAGCTGCATCTTAGAATTTATTGTTTCATTTCAAAACAAAGATTAGACATTCTATTGTCTTTCACCCATTGAAACAACTACCACCTTTACATATGCTGAGAACTCTTCACATGCAAGTTGTTTCAGCATACCCAGTATGGCATTTTACAGAGGCATGTAGAATGCACTTTAAACACACAGAATCTTAAGTGCATCTGTGGGACTGAAATAATGTGCCACACAATGTTTTAAATACATAAAAAAAAAATGTACCTTAGGCAGTTAGTTAGAAGACATACAAGTAAATACACAACAGAAGGCAAGTGTGGTGCCAACATTTCTCAAACTATGTAATATAAATATAAAACATATTACCAATACATAAATAGAAGGTAGCAAATTGATAATTTCATTTGTTACTTGTATTATTGATTTTGCTACATTTTGACCAAAAATATTCACACTTCAAAACCAATTCTCCAGACCGTGATTTAAGAGTACCTTTGTGGCAAATCTTTCAGCTACATTGCATACAGTATTTTAAAAAGAACTCTTGATAATTACAGGAACCCAATACTAGATACAGGCATATCAGTATTAACTAGGGAAGAGCTTAAGTATGCTTTTTTTTGTGTAATCTACTTGACTAAGGCAGTATCTGTCATTTGCAAGATCTATTTCAGCTTTGAGGATACTGCTCTTTTTAAAATGTATTTATACATATATATATGTATATATATCAAAATAAAGTGACAAACTTCCATTAGCATGAGAGTGAGAATTATAAAAATGTTTCTTTCTTCTTCCTAACGGTAACTAAATGCTAAATGAGGCCCTGCTTAGCAGCAAAGATAGGTGCACGTTTTCACCAAAATGGGTGTGAGAAGTGTTTAATAACTATTAACTCTGGTAAAACTATGAAGTTCATGAAGGCAGTATGTAAAATTTAGTACTTTCCCATAATCTTTAATATGAGCAACTCAATGTCTTTTGCTACATTTTATTCTGCTTATTCTGATTTTACCATAACAGCTCCAGTGCTGTGAAGCCTCAACCCCCCAACAATTACTAAGCATCAAAATCCAGCTTTGCTTTTGAGCAGTGAGGGAAACATGACCCCTCTGACTTCCTGTGTGGTATAATGCATGACGTAAGGATCCCCCTCCAGAAATCACTTCCACCCATACACATCCTGCCTGAGGACTTGCTGACTTCCAGTAAATTTGGGAATTGGGACCTTAGCTCTGAAGTTCTTGTTACAGCAGGAGCTAGTTAGTAGTTTATGGAATTCTGTGTACTTTGAGTGCTGTAAAACAAGAGTAGATAGTTTATCCTCCCATAACAGATGACCAGTTCTGAAGTTAACTTGTAACATTTAGGAAAAGAAGGGTGTGCTTATCTAGAAAAGCTTGTTGCAAAGTCACCTTTGTGGCCTCCATTATTAAGGTTATTTGATGCTGCTGCAAACATTAAAACGCTATTTTAAACTGAAGAAATATGTGGGGTGGGGAAAGGAACAGTCTTATAAATAGCTGCTATTTTTTAGCACAAAACACTGCAATAGGCCCCAATTCACCACACTTCCACTGTTCACAGATTCTGATACACATGTATAGACTCCGCTGTCGTACCATCACATTTAGCGTTACAGACCTGCAGTTAAGAATTTAATTCTGAGGTTTTGAATAATGCATCAGTGCTGACCTTTATGGGGAAAGAGAAATCTGATCTCAGACACTGCTGCAACAGCCATACTTCAGGTTATTACTCAAGACACTATTCTCATTAAAGCACCCAGTAAAACACTATTTTTGGATAGTGACTTTTGTCTTTTAAAAATGTTCTTCTAATATAAACACATTTTATAAATACTACACATAAATTAAGCACCTGCAGATTGCCTTAACAGTACAGAGAGAATGGGAGCTCAAGCAACACTTGAATAACTGCAAGACTATTTAAAAATTCAAGTTACAGTTGCACACTCGGTATTACTTTGCAAATATGATTTGTGATTTTTTTTTAATCACATGAGAATAAATGGTAGAAATAATACGATATCTTATAGTGAATCTGCTATTGCCCCTCACTTACTATGCATCTGGTAAACCACCTAAGTTTGGGGGAAATCATTGTATCAACAGGAAGTGGAGAGAAGACAAAAATCTGCCACTTCAGCCACCCTAGGCAAACTCACTTCCAGCAACAAGTTGACGTTCCGCTTGAAGTACTTCAGGTTGCAGTCATGTTGTCAGCAGTCCTCAAGGTCTTGGGACGTAGGACAAAAACCTCTAAAGGCAACTGAAGGCAGTATATGTTGTTGCTAAGATCATGTTCTTTAAATATATTCAAGAAGGTACTTCAGTGTGCACGTACCCTGAAAGCTTACTGAATCAGTGCCACTCTTGCAGCTAGCAGGATGACAACATAATACTTGCGACCAAAACAGCCTTTCCTTAAAAATATTATGTAAGAAGTGTTAGTATAAACTGCTGTAAAAACAGAAATCCTTGAAGGCATGCAGTTACTTCATACAAATACATGTAAACACCCAAGAGAACTCTCCTGGCAGTGGTTTGCTTTAGTGTGTGGCTCCACACGGATTGACAGAGGTCTGACAGCCCATGTTATAACCTGTCACCTGAACCTTGAACAGTGTCCCATCTGCACACATACAGAGCTTGAAACGCAGCCAGTTGCCATTATTGAACTGTTCCCCGTAGGAAGAACTTGGCAGTCGTGATGGGCTGACCATCACAGTTCCATTCAGGATAATGCTGTTTTCCTATTAAGGAGGAGAGAAAAAAAAGTACAATTTCTAATTTAAACAAGGCAGGTTATTTTTTGAGGAGGACAAGCTGGTTTAACAAATAAATGACATCTTTAGGACAGCTACACAATCAAAATAGTAAAAAAGGTATCTATGAAAAGGTTTAATTTTTTAATGGAAAATATAATAATGCTCATGGATTTCTCAACTATGCAAAGCAATGCACTTTGCTATTCCAGTGGTTATTGAGACAGCAGAATTGTGGCTTTTCACTTTACAGACCTATTAGCAAATGCAGTAAATCTAAAAATGCAGATGTGAAATGGGAATTAGTGTTTGAATTCATACAGGAAATTCGTTCACACTTGAAAGGAAAGTGCATATACCTCTATTTTTTATCCTCCTTTAACCTTTTTCGTCATTCCATATGCCCTGCAGTCTCCAAAAATCTTAAAGGAATGCTAATGAGTCTTCCTGTGGCAGCACTGAAGGTAGTGCTTCTAACTGTCAAAGGTTACTGACCCCTGAAAAGCTTCCAGAAGAGAAAATTAATACCCTTTGGTACTTGTTCCAGGGCAGAGGCCAATAGCTTGGCTTTAATTGCATTGTGGGGTTTTTTTGTGTCTTAACAGTAATAAATCACTGTTACCTGAAATCTACTGAACCACTACTTACCAGCAAAGTAATAAACCACCTATTTAAATCCTGCCAGGTATACTGACTAAACTTTTGTGCATTACTACATAATATAAAATCTGAAACCATATAAAGCTACATCAGTTTACTATCAGCCTGAAATTGAAACTAAACTATTCAAAAAATGCTGATTTTAAATACTTACTGCTTTAAGTTCCATGTTACCACCCATTCGAAACTCAATAGTCTTGCCTGTAATGAAAACACCTTCGTTTCCGCGGACAATAGCACGGCCATCGACCTTTATGTTTAAATCACTGGTCGCATTGCTGGTAATCTAAGAACACACAAAAAAAATGTGTATTACAGATCAATGAAAATGTGTTACTTGTATTTGCCTGAGTAACTTAATTACATTAAAAGTACTGCTACACAATTTAATAAAAAATGTCAATGTACTTCTTGCCCTTCTGCCATTATGCCTGCAAACCTTCTGCCTATTTGCTATTTTCCACATTCACATTTAAAACCAGGACTACTTAATTTTGGAAGGCATGTAAAATAGTTTATTTTTGTGATAAAAATAACAATTCATATTGTTATTTCATATTATTATGAAATTATATATTATGAAATATATATATTATATATTATATTTCATATTATTATTATTGTTATTTCACATTGTTATTTCATGGGATACACAGCAAATACATGCTTCCTTTTAGGACTGATTATGTAAACTTACCCCTCAGTTTTCACTGAATCTGTTCCTTCTATGTATTTATAGGTTTGGGGTTTTTTTTCTGGAACAGGGCCGCTCAGTGCTTCCTAAGGCACACTTAACCCTCTACAAAATAACTAGTGCTACTCTACTGTTATACAAACAAACTATGCACTGTATTCTCATTAATTATAAAAAGTAATTCAAGAGAGACATACCCTCTCTGTAGAGGCCTTTTGTACATTCAGGATTTTAACTCCATTTGGCAGATGAAACTCATGAGTTTCATAGTCCGTGCTGAACAAAGTATTTTGTGTCCGTGGGTCAACAAATTCCATGCCAATATCACTGGTTATAGAAGTTTTGTCTTTTTCCACACTAAGCTTGGTTGTTCCTTGCTGAAATACAATCTTCAGAAACAAAGTCATTAGGTTAATAAAGTTTCAAATACAACATTTATTGGTAAGGTAAGTGTAATTCCCTAGTGTTGCTTGTAGACTTTCAATTCATGGTATAACTTACAGGCTGGTTATTCCCAGTGATCACCAGATCTTCATTCCTTCTCCCTCCTACAGTGCTTTTATATAAGGGATGTATAACACCCATGTCAGACACTTGCTTAAACCGCAACAAGCCACTCTCATGGAATTCCATACTGTCACAACCATTGGGACCGATTCGAATCACTGCCCAGATAACCAGGGTAATCTGAAAGAGGAACACATTTTAAAGGATTAAATTGATTGTTTGTATCTTCCCAAACGAAGTATGGTATTAACTAGATGTTTTATTTAAAACAATTATTAATGCTAGTGTTGAAGTGAGCTTTAGGTGTGAATTAACTTTAGTCTGTTTAATTCCATCGTAACACATTTAATTATGAAAGGCATCTTACATTAATTTTAGACTTATCTGGAACAGTAAAATGATTTATATATATATGAAAATATTAAATCCATAATTATAGCTTTTTTCTGTTTAAGGGTAATCATAGTAGTACTGGCTAAGCAAATTTCCTCAACAGCTCAGCTCAGTACATACTTAACCCTGAACTAGAAGAATGCATCCTCCCAGGTGCTCATCCAGTTACAAAAAACAATTCATTACTTCTCCTTGACCAAGCAGTAAAGAGGTGGTAATTACAACAATGAAGCTTTAGAGTGCAGTGGCTGATTAATTCTGAATGCTCATGTGCAGCTCTGTTAAGTAAAGTGTTCCTGACATATATCCTGAATGCATTTGTAACTTTGCATGGAGTGACACTGTGAAGGTTCCTAATTCTTTCTTGCATAAACAGTAAGTTCCTTACTGGGATCTTGGTAACTGAATTTACATGATTGAATTTACAAGATTCTTCCATCTAATCTTGTTCAGGCTACAAAAGAACAAAAAAGAAAGGAGAAAAATGAGAATCTCCTTCAGTACATTTTAAGTCCTCAGCCATACTAGCAAAGTTTTATTTCTCTAATAAACCATCACAAGGAAATATGACCTAATGTTGCTTATAGTGAAAGTATTATACTCACAATCAGATTGATGACGGCCAAAATAAAAAGAACAACAATCACACATATGGCCAAGTTGCCTTTCCTGCCACGTAACCCTGTCTTATGGAGACGGTCTTCATCAATCGGAATGTATCCTGCTTTGAAGTTACTGTTGTGCTCCTTATTAACGTTCCTGCGTTCCACAGCCTTCTCTCGCATAGACTTCTTCACCGGGCCATTAGAACTTTGCTGTAACACAAAGCATGGATTAGCTTTAACAGGCGTGTAAATTCACCAAAACGACACACGCATATGCATGCAAAAAATATAAATCTGAATTGACTAGTGTAACACAGGAGATGTTATATTCAATATTAGATTTCAGTCTGCCACTCTGCACTTAGCATACATGCTTAGAACCACAGCAATCTCTGCTAACACAATGACTATGTTTAAAATCCAGGTATTTTCAGACAATATATGGTTTTATATCTCATTTTTATCATGACAGATAGAAATTATTAATGAAAGCAGCTGTAAAGAACTTCATCAAGTTTTTACCTCTCAGGGAAGACACAGGAGATAATCCTGCAGGTCCTTTGCCAATGTACAGGATAATAGCTCCCTTTATGCTCACATATGATAGACTCTCAACTAGTCTATTCAAAAGGAGTGTGGTGAATACAGTTTTTAAGTTAGTTTGATAGCACAGGGTTTGCAATGAACTTACATTGCTTGCACTGAGAAAAATACTGAGAGGCTTCAAACCTGGCATGGGAAACTTGGCGCGCCTAATTAAATTTAATAATCTGAAGTTACTAGTTTGCAAAGGATATCCCATCGATGTAACAAATTATTAGAGAAAACTCTGATAAATATTCCTAGATAAAATAAACCTTCGATTTTTTTTTTGTAGCTGTCCAAAATTTTGTTCCACCTCCCTTGAACTGAACAGATTGCTATTGAAGGATTCAAACCTTCACAGAAGGGACTTGATCTTTTTGATGTTATTTTGTTCGCCTGACATGAATCCCTAAGCTTACTGCACTTGCTCGTGTCTATATTGATGTAACGGGTAAAAACACCTTGTTTTCTTCTGTTGCCGAAGCACAAAGAAATGGTGCTGAGAAAGGTGCTTGACCTGGACAAGTTTATGGAGGGCTCCCTCGGCGATGTTCCGGAACCACTCCGACCCCGCACAGACCGCGCGGCCCCGCACGCACCCACCGCCGCCTCCCACCCCGCTCCTTACGGCCAAGAGCCTCGTTCACGCGAGGCAGCGCCATTCCTGCAGTGCGGGAGTGCCACGCGCTTCATTCCCAAGGCAGAAAGTATTTTTGTTTGTCACAGACCCGCGCCTGCTGCCGGAACGCGCCGCTCCGACCGCCCCGCCCGGGCCCGGCATGGCCGAGCCCGTCCTGCCCCGCACAGCCCCGGGCCCGGGGCGGGAGCGCTCCCCAAGCAGCACTGACCCTCCCCGGCGCGGGCAGGCGGCGGGGCCGGCGGGCT